>LGRX02012743.1:0-17000 GCA_001247695.2 Cymbomonas tetramitiformis
GCCTCATGGCGGTGCGCCTGGCGCGCTCGCGGTGGCTGTCATCTGCCACTCGCGGCGCGCTCTCTCCCCCCCAAAAGAAAAAGCGGTCCGCTCCCGGACGCTTCACTCTCGGTGGCCCTAAGGGGAGGGCGCGGGTGAGCACCTCGGTGTGCTCACCTCGTGGCGACACGCATGCAAGGGTGGGCCTCCTTGCACGCGCGTGGCGATGCGTCCCGTCGAGACGGATGCACTCGCCCGGAGTTTGGGGCTCGCCGGCCTCATCAGCACCCCGAGTGTGGGTGCCGCGCTCCGCGCTCGGCGGCGGGGCATGCGTGCGCGGTGTGTTGCTCCCAGGCACGCGCATCAACCTCTGCAAGGAGGCCCGATGCGCCTGGACGCGGTGCACACGCTGCGCGCTACCCCCAGGCACCATGCGTCTGGTGTGCCTGGCGGGGCAGCGGCGCGTCACGCAGCCCGAGACAGCACAGCGAGAGCTGCTGCCTCATGGCGGTGCGCCTGGCGCGCTCGCGGTGGCTGCCATCTGCCACTCGCGGCGCGCTCTCTCCCCCCCAAAAGAAAAGCGGTCCGCTCCCGGACGCTTCACTCTCGGTGGCCCTAAGGGGAGGGCGCGGGTGAGCACCTCGGTGTGCTCACCTCGTGGCGACACGCATGCAAGGGTGGACCTCCTTGCACGCGCGTGACGATGCGTCCCGTCGAGACGGGTGCACTCGCCCGGAGCTTGGGGCTCGCCGGCCTCATCAGCACCCCGAGTGTGGGTGCCGCGCTCCGCGCTCGGCGGCGGGGCATGCGTGCGCGGTGTGCTGCTCCCAGGCACGCGCATCAACCTCTGCAAGGAGGCCCGATGCGCCTGGACGCGGTGCACACGCTGCGCGCTACCCCCAGGCACCATGCGTCTGGTGTGCCTGGCGGGGCAGCGGCGCGTCACGCAGCCCGAGACAGCACAGCGAGAGCTGCTGCCTCATGGCGGTGCGCCTGGCGCGCTCGCGGTGGCTGCCATCTGCCACTCGCGGCGCGCTCTCTCCCCCCCAAAAGAAAAGCGGTCCGCTCCCGGACGCTTCACTCTCGGTGGCCCTAAGGGGAGGGCGCGGGTGAGCACCTCGGTGTGCTCACCTCGTGGCGACACGCATGCAAGGGCGGGCCTCCTTGCACGCGCGTGACGAGGCGTCCCGTCGAGACGGGTGCACTCGCCCGGAGCTTGGGGCTCGCCGGCCTCATCAGCACCCCGAGTGTGGGTGCCGCGCTCCGCGCTCGGCGGCGGGGCATGCGTGCGCGGTGTGCTGCTCCCAGGCACGCGCATCAACCTCTGCAAGGAGGCCCGATGCGCCTGGATGCGGTGCACACGCTGCGCGCTACCCCCAGGCACCATGCGTCCGGTGCAAACGCATGCAAGGGCGGACCTCCTTGCACGCGCGTGACGATGCGTCCCGTCGAGACGGGTGCACTCGCCCGGAGCTTGGGGCTCGTCGCCGGCCTCATCAGCACCCCGAGTGTGGGTGCCGCGCTTCGCGCTCGGCGGCGGGGCATGCGTGCGCGGTGTGCTGCTCCCAGGCGCGCGCATCAACCTCTGCAAGAAGGCCCGATGCGCCTGGACGCGGTGCACACGGTGCGCGCTACCCCCAGGCACCATGCGTCTGGTGTGCCTGGCGGGGCAGCGGCGCGTCACGCAGCCCGAGACAGCGCAGCGATGGATGGAGATATCTCCAGACCCGAAGGCAATATACAGTGCTCAAATAACAGTTGGTCACTGTTGAGCACTGTCCATGCATCCCACAATATCGCTGGAGCAACACTAACTTCTACATTGCATTCTGACAATTGATACAGTATTGATCAGTTCAAATGCATGTAACTCTCTCAGATCAGTAATCATATTGACATCTGATAGAGGTTGTTGTAGACAACACACACACACACATGTGTGTGTGTGTGTGTGTGTGTGTGACACTGCTTTGATTCATTTATCAAGCTTTGTCCTAATCTACTTGGAATCTGAAGATATCACTTGATACTCTCTCGGTGCACCGCCATATGCCCAAGTAGATAATAGGTTACTGACAAGTTATCACTTAAGTGACTGCACTTAAAGTTGATACACCTTATATATATCATCGGGGTTTTGGTCCACTTTCCATGGGTTTTAATCAGCAAAACCCATGTGTGTGTGTGTAACCCCACATGTTGACCATCACATATCTTCACTAAAATGCCATGAAAAATATCATGTGTAAAAGTGAGATAAGTTACATGAGTTCTGTAAGTTGCACATTACACACACGCTGCTATATATATACTGTAGTATATATATATGTAAGGGTTTTTACCCATTTTTCACCTTTTTGGCCACTTATATATGTACTATAGTACATATATATCAGTGGTTGTGTAATGTGCATCCTACAGAACTCACGTAACTTATCTCACTTTTGCACATGACATTTTTCATGGCTTTTTAGTGAAGATATCCGATGGTCAGTATGTGTGGTTGCACACACATATGGGTTTTGCTGATTTAAACCCATGGAAAATGGACCAAGATATATTTTAGGTGTATCAACTTTAAGTGTGATAACTTAAGTGATAACTTGTCAGAACCTATTATCTACTTACTGAAAGAGTATCAAAATGATATCTTTAGTTTCCAAGTAGATTTGGACATAGCTTGATAAATATATCTAAGCAGTCTCACGCACACACAGTGTGTGTGTGTGCAATGTCCACAACAATCTCTATCAGATGTCAATATAGTTACTGCTTTGAAGAGTTACATGCATTTTGGACTGATCAATTCTGAATCAATTGTCATAATGCAATGTAGTTGTTGTTGTTGCTCCAGCAATAGTGAGTGGGACGAATGGACAATGCTCAGCAATGACCAGCTGCTTTTTGAGCATTGTATAATGCCTTCGGGTCTGGAGATATCTCCATCCAGCCCTACAGCATGTTGGTTGATTCTGTCCCATATCTATCGCCATCACATGACATGTCCAGCTCGCACATGTGTTAGCTGGATGGTACTATGTATTATGTGTTGATATGATATTTGACCACTACACTTTCGAGTCAGTGTGTTGTCAACTTACATAGTAGTGTCAGTGACTTGATTATTACACTTGTGAATCAGTGCAATGTCATTATACTTAATGCTATCAATATTACATCAATACATAAGTTGCAGTGACTTGTGTATGCAATGACTTATGTACGGTACTTTCTGATTGAGTACACTGTGTGTGATCCGCTGCCGCCGCCACTGGTAGCCTTTTTTCGTGCAAGTACCACCAAGTACAGAAAAGAAGAAGGGTCCACCAGTGCACGTTGGGTGCCCCTGGAGTCGCCTGACTTCCGAATCCGCTATCACAAACTGCTGTTAACTTCTCGCCAGAGGGTCTCTACTTCCGAATTAGCACTGAAATAAAAAGCCGCTCCGCGCAGGACATTATTGTTTTGTAAAAGAATAAAAACAGCAGTAAAATATATTCATCAAAAGATCGGTATAATAACCAAAAGTACGAATTATTGTACAAAACTGTGAGCAGAATTGTTTTAGCGGTCTAGCACTGGCACGCGAACAGCCACCTAGCACTTGCGAGAGCAAAACAATAATGAGTACACTAGCCTTGACCTGTGGTCAAAGGTTACTTATATCTCAATTCTCTGTCACATCTCCCAAAACTGTAATAGGCTTCCGCCCTGAAATCTTCATCTAGCCAATGGAAAGTCATTATTCCATGCCAGCTTTAACAATGTTACCGTTTACCACATTCTGATTGACACGTCAGTGGCAAAGTAGTAACTGTCATATCATCTTATCACTTCTTGGTCACCCGATAATGCCCATATCTTCTCTGGCAGGTCTACACTTCTCGAGCAGTCATCTTACGCGAGACCTGTCATACTTATCATATCTGTCACGCCTGTCACCAGCTGGACAAACCCGGCACGGTGCCATGGGAAGCCGGCGTTTGTTACATATCATATATCACATCGCTTGCATAGCGAGCCTTAAGAGGTCATCTTGACCCTCAAAATCTCGGTTGAAGTAGCATGGGCATGCAAAAACCGGGAAAATCGCTCAAGTTTCACTATAATGTTGCACCCTCTTGGATACTTCCCAAAATTGCTCACGGGGAACTTGGGCTCGCCGAATAGTGCATATAGTGTCTAAAAGAAGACATTGTCGCCGTCATTTTGAGCTAAAAAAATCTAGTTTCCGGTACCGATAGCTCCCGTAATAATTGAAAACGTTAAGGTGGCTTAAGCCACCCTAAATCGCTGTTAGGGTGGCTTAAGCCACCCGAAGGGTAATAGCCATTTGCCCTTCCCCTTACCGCCCTTAACACCTAAAGGGGGTTTCATGTCTCGGATACCACTGCTGACTGTACGATCCCTTGCCATAGCTCTTAGGCTTCCAGTTGTTACGGCTCTTTTTTGATTCAGCAGCGCGTTGCTCTGCGGCTTTCTTAGCCTTTTTGTACCGATTTTCATCCTCTTCAGTGAGTGTAACCATCTCCTCTGAAAATTCCTTCGCAACATTCCAACCATCTTTGAAGGCTATGAAGGCTACTTGGGCGCGTTGCTCGCAGAGTTTCATACCTTCCTCGAGTTGCGCCTGGGCCTTCTCGAGACTCTCCTTCACATCCTCCGCAATCGAATCCGGCACCGCCTGCGCCGCTTTCTCCACAACGCGAGACGAATTGAAAAAGATCTCGTCGGCCTTGTTGGCGAAGTCCCAAGTGCGCTTTGCCGCATTCCCGTCGCTGCCATTTTTGTCCTTGAAGTCACACTTGGCACCCGGCAGCTCGCGACGGGTGGAACCATGGGCCGAGAGGAGCTCATCTAACTTGGCGTGGACACTGTAGTCGGCTGCACCAGCGCCCTGGATATGAGCGGCATACTGGCTGCGGACTTGCCTACGCTCTTGCTCGGCGAGAAACAGGGAAAGCCTGTTGTTAAGAGAGACTTCCTCGGGCGTAAAGTCTTCAGCCGAAGCAGTAGCTATCTTCTCGAGGAGACTTTTTCCAGGGTCCGTCGCGCGGAGGTCCGCGATACGCTGAGCCAGAGCGCCGTCCGAGAGGGAGTCCATGCTGAAAAAATATATAATAACGTGAGGAAGATACCTAAGACGAAGAAACTCGAATGCTCAATGTAACTCAGAAAATATATATACCTGTAGGGCAAAACTTACGGGCAACAAACCAGAGGTCAAAGAGTGGAGCCGCCAACTCCGTTGGCGAGCCCTAAATGCTCCGCTCCCGCTAACGTAGATAACCGTTGATGTGCCCCCTCCTACGTCGGTGACCCCTCACCGTTAGATAACTTTCAGCTTTTTAAGGGTAGGGTACAGTGAAAAACTCAGAGGGCCAAATATACAGCAGTTTCCATATTTAAAGGCGCAATTTTTGAATTATGCGTTTATTTCTATATTAAAATATCGGCGCATAGAATAATTATTTTGACCAGTCAGCCATCTAAAACCATGGGATTCCGATGGGAGATAAATGACGTGTCAAGAATTGACGTATCAAATTTATGGGAATGTTGATGGCGCGCGAGGTGTAACAAAATCGATACACCTCGCGCGCCATCGAGAATACCCGAAAATTGATACGTTAATTCTTGACACGTCATTTATCTCCCATCGGAATCCCACGGTTATGTGACACACATGCCCTGCAGGTCCCCCCTAGCTACCCTAGCTACCCTAGCTAACCAATAATCACATCTGTAAAGCAAGAGCAATAATACCCTGAATCTACTCTTGTTCCCAGAGTTTCTCCGAGCGCGGCCGCTGCGCGGCCTGCGACACGCGAGGGTCGACGTTACAGTTGATGGAAGAGGCTCGGAGAAATGGACCCCACAGAGTTACAAACCCTAAATGTCTATTTTCGTCCATAAGCTCTGGGGACAAGAGTAACCCTGAATCCGAAATATGATCAAACACCGGAGCCGTAGCCGAACTCTCTGGAGTTCGCAACCTTATACTGCCTGACCGGGACCCTCGGTCCGGTGTGTCACATAACCTGAGTTATGTGACACAGCACCTATCGCTCCGCTCTCTGCACTGTGACACATAACATCCCGTTTTAGATGGCTGACTGGTCAAAATAATTATTTTATGCGCTGATATTTTAATATAAAAATAAAGTCACAATTAAAAAATTCCACCTTTTAAATATGGAAAATGGTATATATTTGGCCCATCTGAATTTTTTTACTGTGTCGACACCCTACCCTTAAAAGTCCGTTAAATACCAAGCGAACACACCATCCTTGGATCCTGGCCAATACAAATAGGGGGTTATGTTGCAAAATTCGACGCTATAAAGTTCTATAAAAGATGGCATCTTCACAATAAAAAAATTAATTGTTTTAAATATAGAAACTGTGATCAATCTTTTTTTATTTATATCGAGAACTGTGCACCCTTCCAGTTATCCCCTTGTGCTCATGAAAAAGAAAAGCTCGTTCGAAGAGCAACCTCTGAAACGGCTATTCGTCCGCCGGTGCAGTTGGGAGCCATTTTCTCCTGGTTCTCTCGTAATATTTCAAAGCTTCCCGACCCAGGCCCAGGAGAGTGGCAATTCTGGACAGAGCAGCAGCCTAGATGTGCTCTGGATATCCAGTGGCTGGGATCCTTGACTCACTACTCTTTGAATGCCAGTGATTGCACAGCAGGCAGTGCACTCCCGAATTAACTGTGGGTAATCACTGCAGGAAAAAACTGCGCTTCGCAGTAGGTTATCATTTTTTTCGCGCTTCTCGTCTTTAAAAGTGTGTTGTGCTGAGTCGGTTGGAACCTAGCTCCACCATATGTTCCATATAACCTAGGTCATACATGCATTGGTGATACATGCCTTGCCGAACTTCCCCTCCCGTCTTTTTCTTGCTTCTAGTCCAGCTAACCAGCGCGGAACTGGACGTCGCCAGAAACAAATCGGCACCTTTTCTTGAAGGCACGCCTTCACTGAGAATTTTACCCACAGAAGCTTCATGGCCTGACGAGCCGGCTGAAGGCCACTCTCGCCGACTCCAACAAAGCTCGCCGAACAGCGTACAAATATCATGTGAAGGGATCTCCTGCGATGTGATCGCTATTGAAGAGATTAGTGACACAGTGACGCGTGCCTATCGGAGGAACTATGAAAATCTCGAGCGCGCGTCGCTCACAGTTGTGGGACCGGTGACCGTCTCATTCGACGCATTGTTTAGAGTCGAAGAGAGCGGGGGCGGTGCGTGCGGTTACGACTACGTCGAGATGCACAGGCAAAATGAGTCTGCGATCAAATACTGTGGCGCGGATTCACCACCTGACATGGAGGTGGTCGCGGGAGACACCCTCTTCATTGAGTGGTACACGGACGGCGGCACGACCGATGTCGGCTGGTCGTTTGATGCCGTCTTGCTGCACGCCTCGCCGCCGCCTCCGCCTCCTTCGCCACCTGCTCCCCCACCGTACCCTTTGGCGCCGCCATTGACGATCAACGGCTCCACCGCACTCATCCACGACGAGCAGTATGCGGAGAGCCAACTGCGTATGGCGATACTTGACCAGGAAGTCTCCACGGTTTATCTGCAAGCTGATGTGACACTGACACAGGCGCTCCCGAATGTTCGCCGCACGCTTAGCATCGTCGGAAGCTGTGATGGTCGCTGCGCCCTTGATGGAGCTAAGGTACCTTACCCCGGCCTTCTCCAGCGAGGATCCTTGACGCCCCCTCAACCGCCCAAAGCTCCGCTCGCCGGAAGCTCCGGGAACGTCGAGGTTCTAGAGTTGCCGTCGTGAATTTCATGAATCTAGGATCTGTCAGTCAGCAAGCGAGAACTCTTTGGAAAGTGTATACGGCTTGGATCCGGTCGGGCTGTTCCTCCCCTGGCCGGCTCGCGAGGTGGAGGTGGAGGACCTTGTCGCCTGCCCGGCTTCTAGTGGTGTCACAACCTCAAACGTACCTCGTGCAGCGAACTCCTTCTCAGGACACGCGCTCGTGTTCGCCGCTGTCGGAAGCCTTCGGAATGCTTCCCCCTGGGTGGAATAAGGACTTGAGCAAACTAGGCTCCCCAACCCGTCGTTCCCAAGATGACGCCACAGCACTTGCCAGCTTACCCCGCGCTCGAGTGCCACCTCCGAAGCTTGCCAAGAGCCGAGGGGTTGTGAAGTATGAATCACTAGGGCTTCCTCAGCTTCAGGCGGCCCTACCGTACCGTGTCGCGAACGGGCTGAGCCCTCCTGCATCGCTGAAGGTTCCCCGCTGTCCTTGCGTGCCTCATTTGTGCAGGAGTTTCAGGTGCTGCAAGTGACGGACGGTGGCAACCTGCTCCTCGAAAGCCTTACGCTGCGCAACGGCAGGGGAACCCTCGGGGGAGCCGTAGCGATATCCCAAAACAGCTCCCTGGAACTGCGTGATTGCAGTTTGACACGTAACGAGGCTGCTTACGGTGGCGCGTTGCACATCTCCGGTGGGTGCACTTGCTCGCCCTTCCACCAGTGTGAAGCTGCAACTGCTATGCTCTGCTGCAGCGCCTTTGTGGCTCTTTGTGTTGTGCAGTGCGTGCAGGCGGCCTTTCACAGGCTAGCCGAGCTTGCGGCCCTCTGGCTCAAGCTGGACGAGGGTTTTCAAACGGGCAGGCAGGGGGGCCCAGCAGGGGGGGCATGTCAAGTGTTGCCGGTGCACAGCAGGCATAGGTGCAGGCTGGACTTTGAGGTCACGTGTGTACCGGAGCTTGGGCCTCAGGGCACGTGTAGGCACAGGAACAGGGCCTCATCGTGGCCCATGCACTCATGGAAGTTCCAGACAGCCATGCAAGTTGGGTCACCCCGTAATATATGCTGAAGTTCGAGCCCTGGCAACGGGCGAAAGGAAAATTCTAACGGGACTCCTTTTAAGCTTTCGGTGATTTGTGCTTCAAAGGTTCTCCTTGAAACTGGTGCACGGTGGAGCAGGCACCGCGGTTAGGGTGAACTTCCGGCTGGAATAACTGAGGATGACTTCTACCGTTTTCGGTTAGGGGGCCAAAAGTAAAGAAACGGATGCTACCAACACTAGCCATCATATTGCATAGCTGGTGATGGTATAATAGGAAAATCTTTGGGTTTGAGGAGCGAGCTCCTATAAACTCATCATCCACGATGAGCAACACTCTCGAAGATTCCACTTGGAACACATTGGGAACAAGGTGCTAGAATCTGCGCATATTCCGACAGGTGCTCACAAACGCATGGGTTTAAAAACAGTGCCACATTTCGGCCGGCGCGAGCTTGCCCTGAGCGTTCGAGTCGTTTCCCTGCCCCCCAGTCTGATGTCCTTGAAAGTGAACCCAATGCGTGGGCTGAAAACCTTTACCTGCCTCTTGGTCAAGAGCACCCCATGTGGCTCTGCAACCTGCGCAATAGAGATGTGTCACTTTCATCGCAGTAAATCAACGAGCAAACTCATTGGTCGAATGTGATAATGCGAGCGAGTAACATTACGTCGCATGACGTTACATATCTATTGCGATTTCAAAGCATTTGTAACGCTGCATAAAGGTCATTACACGCAAAGTACACGCCAACTTTACAAACTGTTCGTTAGATCTCTGGTTGTTTTCTTTTCTTCGACGGATCCGGAGATTTGAATGTTGCGAAGTGATGCGACATGCCACGTTGGACTGTCGTGAGAGTCACGGAAATCGGGGACTGTATATTCAATCTTCGCCGATTTCAGGATAAGATATTTTCCATGGACTTTTTTACCGTCGCCACGTTGGCAGCGACAGGCCTTCCATCTTGTTACATATTCATTGTTCAATTTTGACCGGGTTACACGCGACAGTGTCACATGTCACAATGGTTTCTTACGCAGCTCCAAAAGTTAAACGAGAGGCCGGAGCAGAGTCTCGTCAGTGCTGCATCATGTCCGGAAGCATGAGTGCCAGGTGGCACATCGCGCAGCTGCACTTGCTGCGACACAACCCCATGGCCGTGGGTGGTGGCACGAGTGCTGACGTGGCATAGGGTTCCTGCGGCAGGAGGCAACGTCACCATGGTGGGCACTCACTTTGAGCTCAACATGGCGGATGCGTGGGGCGGGGCGGCATACTCGGAGAAGCGCGCAAGCGTGGAGGGCTCGGCGTGCACCTTCGCGTCGCACACTGCGATCAAGGGTGGTGCGTTTGCGTCAACACTCGGCAGTAAGCTCCACTTCAGCGATAGCCTGTTCTCTAGCAACCTGGCCCAGGAGAATGGGGGGGTGTTTTTTCTCGAGGGGTCATACGCGGTTGATGACAAAGTGATTGGGGAAGAACTCAACCTGTTCAACTGCAACATCAGGTGACAGCGCCACTCCCCATCCCCCTTCCCCTCCCCGTGGCACCGCCCCGCAGGAGGGAAGAGTTCACCATCTCGAGGAAAGGTGGCAACCCAGGTTGTTTCCCCACGTGCAAGAGAATGCAGACACAGAGAGAGTCGTGGGGCTTCAGATTGCGCTGACGGCCCGAGGAGACCGGAGTCGCCGCTACAGCCGCACCGGCCTGATCCACCCAGCGACTGACTTTGTGGCAGCGGTGTGTGGATGACTTGGGGCTGCAGCAACAACTCAGCCTCAGTCGGGGGGGTTGTGCGTTCCATGCTTGGCTCGTCGATCGAGATCGCGTCCTGCGTCTTCGAAGACAACACCGCGACTTTCGACGGTGGGGTGGTGAGAACTTCTTACAGCGACGTCATCCATATCCGGGAATCCATCTTCCGAAGAGGTCATGCTGATGAACGTGGCGGCTTGATAGATGCTGTGGATAGTGTGTTTGAGATGACGGGCAGCCTCGTCGCCAACTGCAGTGCACAGACCGGAGGCGCTTTTGCCCTCGATGGCGCACATTTTCGTCTGACGAACACCTCGGTGCTTAGCAATCTGGTCCGCCTCCCCCCCCCGCCTTCCTTCCACCGCCTGCCCTGCCATCGTGGAGGGAGGCTCTCGGGAGTGTCGGCCCCCCTCACCCTCCTCAAAGCGTGCTCCAAGTGCTTGTCCGAATGCCGGTGACCAGCAAGAAGCTGGGGAGCATCTCCGCCCTTCCGCCGATTCACCCGGAAGATCACTTCTCCCAGAGTAGCACTGTACATCACATCGCGCGGATGGTGCCATCAGATTCTGGTCCAAGAAGCCTTTGGGCGGCGGTGCTATGGTGGGAGCACGTCAGTCATTCTGATGCCATTGGTGAGGAAGTGTTGTTGAGAATGATGAGTGTTTCGGTGAGTGTGCGGAGCAACACGTTATATCTGGTGGAGAATTGGAAGACAGAGGTTGGTGTATTCTGGGGCCTCTCAGCGAGCGGGTGGCCCATCACACCGAGGGGAGGGGGCGGGCGCTTGGGCTGGGCGGCGCCAGGCGCGATGCTTCGAGAGCGGCGAGTGCTCCGATCAAAACTGCCTGGGCATGGGTGGAGGGATACATGCCATCTCACAGACGAGCGTCACTGTCGAAGGGTGTCAGTTTGGTGACAACGAAGCATATTTCGGAGGGGCGTTCATCTTCCTAAATATGGCGAGGCAAAGCAATTTCACCAACACAAATCTGACGGGAAACACGGCCTATCGTGGGGGGGCGGGATTCGTCTATCGGAGCTCAATTGCGGTGCTCGACTCCATCTTCTCCTTCAACAACGCAAGACAATTCGGTGGGGTACTGTTCGCGGGGACTACAGATTCCACTGAACGGGTCGACCCTGAGATGGCCTACTACTCCATCTACCTGGGGCACTGTGGACTGTTTTCGAACCGAGAAAGTGCCATTGGGCTGTCAATCAGCGGCGTGCTGGTGCTGCAGAGCGTCCATGCTTATGGGAATGTGGCGCGGGCCGCTCTGCTACTCTCGATGAACATGACAAGCACAGAAGCACTCACAGCTTTCAGTGGTGCTGCGTCTGATGTTGGGGGGCTCGTCGATGCCAGCACATCCGCGGGAGGTGTGCAGGTGGTGGCGCGCAACTGCACCATCGTGGCCAGCGAGGCTACCCAGGTGCCACGTGGCCCCATCGTCTTCGGCGCAGCACTCGCACCTTGCGCTGAGGCTCAGTGCTCACTGCAGTCGTGAGACACGTGGCGATCATCCGGCGCTTCTGCCCCAAGGGTCACGGGGCAGTGCTCACTGTAGACGTGAGACACGTGGCGATCATCCGGCGCTTCTGCCCCAAGGGTCACGGGGCAGTGCTCACTGTAGACGTGAGACACGTGGCGATCATCGGGCGCTTCTGCCCCAAGGGTCACGGGGCAGTGCTCACTGTGGACGTGAGACACGTGGCGATCATCGGGCGCTTCTGCCCCAAGGGTCGCAGGGCAGTGCTCACTGCAGTCGTGAGACACGTGGCGATCATCGGGCGCTTCTGCCCCAAGGGTCACGGGGCAGTGCTCACTGTAGACGTGAGACACGTGGCGATCATCGGGCGCTTCTGCCCCAAGGGTCACGGGGCAGTGCTCACTGTGGACGTGAGACACGTGGCGTCATCGGGCGCTTCTGCCCCAAGGGTCGCAGGGCAGTGCTCACTGCAGTCGTGAGACACGTGGCGATCATCGGGCGCTTCTGCCCCAAGGGTCACGGGGCAGTGCTCACTGTAGACGTGAGACACGTGGCGATCGCGCTTCTGCCCCAAGGGTCACGGGGCAGTGCTCACTGTAGACGTGAGACACGTGGCGATCATCGGGCGCTTCTGCCCCAAGGGTCACAAGGCAGTGCTCACTGTGGACGTGAGACACGTGGCGATCATCGGGCGCTTCTGCCCCAAGGGTCGCAGGGCAGTGCTCACTGTAGACGTGAGACACGTGGCGATCATCGGGCGCTTCTGCCCCAAGGGTCGCAGGGCAGTGCTCACTGTGGACGTGAGACACGTGGCGATCATCGGGCGCTTCTGCCCCAAGGGTCACGGGGCAGTGCTCACTGTAGACGTGAGACACGTGGCGATCATCGGGCGCTTCTGCCCGAAGCAGTGCGCCTTTGAAAGCAAACAGAATTGATAGCTGTTTGCCCTGTTCAATCGCCCACGCCACCCAACCTGGCGAAATGTCCGTAGGGGGTTACAATGCAATCTCCGCTCTCCTCGTGGTTAAGTTATGGCGAGGGTCGCTCAGGGGACCCCTTTGCGCGCTCTCTGCCCCCCTCGGACCCCTGTGCCTTGAGCTGTGCACTGCAGCCACGGCCCCAACCAGGGAGGTGTGGCGTCGGGTGGGCTGATATCTCTTTGGGAATGCGCTGCAGGGCGGGTTGGTGCAGCTTCCAGGTGGTTCACTGCTGCTGGAGGATTGTTTGATGGAGCAAAACGTGGTAGACGAGATGGGGGGGGTGGTGTACACTACGCACGGCTTCGTGCGGGCGGAGCGGTGCTCCTTCAAAGGCAACATTGCCGGCACGGAGGGCGGGGTCATCGCCAGCGAGGCCTCCCGCGTGAGCACCCCGGGGGAGCCAGGGGAGCCCGGTGCCATCGCGGGGCGGACTCGGGGCCCCTGCATCGGCCGCGTAGACTCGCGAGGGCTCCTTTTTTACCCCGGAGCCAGCCAATAGCAGCTAGGCAAGGAAGGGGGAACCCAAGTAATTCGCATCGCAGACCTCAGACCTGGGCATTTCTGGGTGCTCTGTCCAGCAGTCGCACCCGGGTGAGGGCGCGCTCAGAGGCGGCAGGGGAAGGGAGGGGTGAGGGCGCGCTCAGAGGCGGCAGGGGAAGGGAGGGTGAGGGCGCGCTCAGAGGCAGGGAAGGAGGGGTGAGGGCGCGCTCAGAGGCGGCAGGGGAAGACAGGGGTGAGGGCGCGCCAGAGGCGGCAGGGGAAGAGGGTGAGGGCGCGCTCAGAGGCGGCAGGGGAAGGGAGGGGTGAGGGCGCGCCAGAGGCGGCAGGGGAAGGGAGGGGTGAGGCGCGCTCAGAGGCGGCAGGGGAAGACAGGGGTGAGGGCGCGCTCAGAGGCGGCAGGGGAAGGGAGGGGTGCCAGGTGGAGATCGTGGACTGCGATTTTTACGGAAATAAAGCGGTGCACTATGGGGGCATATTGTTCAGCGCCGCCGGGAGCACTATCATCGCCCACAGCTTGGTGATGGACAACGTTGGCGGCGTCGAGGCGGGGGTGGCATCGGTCCGTCAGCATGGGACGCTGACGTGGCTTAGCACGCGCTTCGCAGGGAACTTCGGGCGCACAGGTGCTGGGATGGTCCTGACAGATGGGGACATGATCGTGCAGGACAGCGTGATAGATGCCAACTACGCATCGTGGGGAATGCTGTACATAAAGGACGGGGAAAGCTCCGCCAACATATCCGGGTCGCTCTTCTATAACAACACTGCGGTGGGTGTCCCCGCCTCAGGCCTGCCTCGCCGCCCTCCTGCAACCCTTGCCCTGCCGCAAGTGGGGCCTGTGGACGCGGATGCCGTGGAAAACTGGTTTCATCCTCTGTTTCTTCCGGTGGGGTGGTATTGCCTGGTTGGAAAAAGGATGTGTCTCGGGGTCGGGGAAAATGGCCCCGTGTCACAGGGGGGAGCAGGGCTAAAGGGAATGGGGCTCGGGGAGGAGGAAAGGAGACGGGGGGGAGGTCGGGCTGCCTGCCTGCGAATGTTAGCACAACACCGAAGCCAGCGCGGACTTGTGGAGATTTCTGATCAGATTGGACGATGCCCGCCTGGATGAGATGAGCAGGTGGGCGGCGCACTGTTGTATTGCGAGCTGTGTGGTAATATCTGGTACGAGGACAACCTGGCGCGGCACAATCTTGCGTACAAGGATGGCGGGATCTTCTACTTCGAGGATTGCGCGTCCGAGCTTACAGTCTTGCACTCGGTGTTCAAGGCGAACACGGCAGAGAATAATGGCGGGTTGATCTACTCGGTGCTCTCCGGGCGTTACGAGTTGCGCCGCGTTTCCATCCTCATCTCTGACAGCCTCCTGGAGGCCAATGCCGCGATAAGCAACGGCGGGGTTCTCTACATCCGCGGCGGTAAGAAGCTGATCATGTCCAATTCGACGCTCCACGGGAACAAGGTGCCCCACGGCTCCTCCCAGCTCGCTTCTCCCTACTTTAGGTGCAGCGTGCTCCGTGGTGGAGGCGAGGGTAGTGGGAGTAAGAGCGATGTGAAAAAGGCATGCGGGTGAGCAAGCACCATCACGATGTCAAATGTGGGGGTGCTGCGGGCAAGGAGGTGGTGTTAGGGTGGTGAGCCTACGGTGTGCTGCGGGCAAGGAGGTGGTGTTAGGGTGGTGAGCCTACGATGTGCTGCGGGCAAGGAGGTGATGTTAACGTGGTGAGCCTACGATGTGCTGGGGCAAGAAGGTGATGTTAGGGTGGTGAGCCTACAAGTGTGCTTCGGGCAAGGAGGTGATGTTAGGGTTATGAGCCTACGGTGTGCTGCGGGCAAGGAGGTGGTGTTAGGGTGGTGAGCCTACGATGTGCTGCGGGCAAGAGGTGATGTTAGGGTGGTGAGCCTACGATGTGCTGCGGGCAAGGAGGTGATGCTAAGGTGGTGAGCCTACGATGTGCTAAGGGCAAGGAGGTGATGTGCAGGTGGTGAGCCTACGGTGTGCTGCGGGCAAGGTGATGTTAGGGTGGTGATCCTACGATGTGCTGCGGGCAAGGAGGTGATGTTAGGGTTGTCAAAGGCCTACGGTGTGCTGCGGGCAGGAGGTGGTGTTGGGGTGAGATTGTGCCCCTGCGATGTGCTGCGGGCAAGGAGGTGATGTTAGGGTGGTGATCCTGATTGTGCTGCCGGCAGGAGGTGTTTGTTAAGAGTTGTGTGCCTACGGTGTGCTGCTGGCAAGGAGGGTGTGGTGAGGGGTGAGGCATGCGGTCCTGCTGCTGGCAAGGAGGGGTGGTGAAGGGGTGAGCCCACGGTGTGCTGCTGGCAAGGAGGTGTGGTGGGGGGTGAGCCCACGGTATACTCTTGGGCAAGGAGGTGATGTTAGGGTGGTGAGCCCTCTGATGTGCTGCGGGCAAGGAGGTGATGTTAGGGTGGTGAGCCACCACATTGCTCACGGGCAGAGGAGGATGATGTTAGGGTTGTGAGCCCTGCGGTGTGCTGCGGGCAAGGAGGTGGTGTTAGGGTGTTGAGCCTACGATGTGCTGCGGAGGGCAAGAAAGGTGTGATGTCAGGAGTGGTGAGCCTCGATGTGCTGCGGGCAAGAGGTGTGAGTTTAGGGTGGTGAGCCTACGATGTGCTGCGGGCGAGAATGTGTGGTTGGGGTGGTGAGCCTACGGTGTACTTCGGGCAAGGAGGTGGTTTTAAGGTGGTGATCCTACCGTGTGCTGCGGGCAAGGAGGTGTTTGTTAGGGGGGTGAGCCCACGGTGTGCTGCTGGCATGGAGGTGTGGTTAGGAGCGAGGTGAGCCCACGGTGTGCTGCTGGCAAGAGGGTTTGAGTGAGGGGGTGGGCTACGGTGTGCTGCTAGCAAGGAGGTGTGGTGAGGGGGTGAGAGCCCATGATGCACTGCTGGCTGCAAGGTGTTTGTTGGGGGGTGAGCCACAGTGTGCTGCTGGCATGGAGGTGTGATAAGGGTGAGAGCCTACGGTGTGCTGCTAACCCAAGGAGGTGTGATAAGGGGGGTGAGTTTGCGGTGTGCTGCTGGCAGGGAGGTGTGATAAGGGGGTGAGCCCACGGTGTGCCTGCTGGCATGGAGGTGTGGTTAGGAGCGGTGAGCCCACCGGAGTGTTTGCTGCGGGCAAGGGTTTGTTGAGGGGGGTGGGTTTTGCGGTGTGCTGCTGGCAAGGAGGGGTGTGGTGAGGGGGAGAGCCTACGGTGTGCTGCGGCAGGGAGGTGTTTTATTGAGGGTTGGCACGGTGTGCTGCTGGCATGGTGTGGTTGGAGCGGTGAGCCCGCGGTGTGCTGTGCAAGGAGGTGTTTGTTAGGAGCGGTGAGCCCACGGTGTATAGCTGGCAAAGGGAGGTTTGAGTGAGGGGGTGAGCCTACGGTGTGCTGCTGGCAAGGTGTGAGTGAGGGGGGTGAGCCCACGGTGTGCTGCTGGCAAGGAGGTGTGGTGAGGGGGGTGAGCCCACGGTGTGCTGCTG
>LGRX02012744.1:0-17461 GCA_001247695.2 Cymbomonas tetramitiformis
CCTTGGCCGTCCGATCAGTGCCGCATAGGACAGGTGGCGGTTGCCTAGGATGTGCCTTGGCCGTTCGATCAGTGCCACATAGGACAGGTGAGGGATTCACCCGAGGGAAACTGACTGGAGTAGGAGAAGGGGGGTCAAATGATGGAGTCTGACCGGAGTCAGGGAGTGGGGTCAAACCAGGGAGACTGATTGGGGTGGGAGTGGGGTCAAATGAGGGGCTGATTGGGGTCGGGGGAGTGGGGGGTTGAATGAGGGAATCTGACCGGAGTCGGGTGGGGGTTGAATGAGGAGACTGATTGGGGTCGGGGGATAGAGGTCAAACTAGGAGACCGATTGGGGTCGGGGAGTGGGGATTGAATGAGGAATCTGACCGGAGTCGGGGAGTGGGGGTTGAATGAGGGAGACTGATTGGGGTGGGAGTGGGGGTCAAATGAGGAGACCGATTGGGGTCGTGTAGTGGGAGTGGGATGAGGGAGTCTGACCGGAGTCGGGGAGTGGATGTTGGATGAGCGAGCAGGCCGCGGAGGCGCAGAAGCTGTTCTTGCAAGCGCGGCAGCTTCCTGGGTCGCAGACTCTGATGGGCGCCGGGCCAGCCTTGCTTGAGCGGCAGGGCACGCCAGTGACGGTGAGCGCGCCGGAGCCGGCCAGGGAGAAAGCATCGCAGAGTGAGGCAGAGGCGAAGCAGCTGGTCGCATTGCCAGCCCACGAAGTTGCCACACCCACTCCGGAGGCTGCGGCGAGGATGGGCGCGAAAGCTGGCGGGGTACAATACGCCATGGGTAGTGCCCTGGTACAACCTGGGGCGGCGGCGGCGGAGCGGTTTGGGTGTGCCGAGCCAACCACGACGGGGCACCGCGAGGTGAAAGCGGCGCTGCGGATGCGCCGCCTGCAGCGAATGACGCAGGTGTGGTATATGACACTCGGGGGGCACTACAGGTACAGAAGATGGCGCGGGTGCGGCGCATGATGACTCGTGTACAGTGGACAGTGCAAGAGTATGTTAGATGGTGTTTGGGAGGACATGTGACACCTGTGATACCTGTGCGGCGCAGACGGCGCGGGTGTGGGGACTGCGACCCCCTGTGCGGTACAGACGGCGCGGGTGTGGGGACTGCGACCCCCGTGCGGCGCAGACGGCGCGGGTGTGGGGACTGCAACCCCTGTGCGGCGCAGACGGCGCGGGTGTGGGGACTGCGACCCCCGTGCAGTGCAGACGGCGCGGGTGTGGGGACTGCGACCCCCTGTGCGGCGCAGACGGCGCGGGTGTGGGGACTGTGACCCCCGTGCGGCGCAGACGGCGCGGGTGTGGGGACTGCGACCCCCGTGCAGTGCAGACGGCGCGGGTGTGGGGACTGCGACCCCTGTGCGGTGCAGACGGCGTGGGTGTGGGGATTGCGACCCCCGTGCGGTGCAGACGGCGCGAGTGTGGCAGATGCTTTGATGCGTCAGCGCCAACACGAAAGTGTTTGCTTCCCCTTGTGTTTCGTGTGGCATGCCCCGTCATCATCTTGCATGCTGCCCTGGCTGCCCAGGATGACCACGCCCTGATGAGGAAAGTGATATTGCTAACCACTAGAGCTATGGTGTCCAGGGCGTCCTCAATATCATAGCGGACACCCGGAGTCGAACCCCAGTGCCCCGGTTGTATAGGTTGGAAACAACCGTCTAGACCATCTAGCGTTGGAAACAACCGTCTAGACCATCTAGCGCTAGATGGTCTATACGGTTGTTTCCAACCTATATAACCGGGGCACTGGGATTCGACTCCGGGTGTCCGCTATGATATTGAGGACGCCCTGAACACCATAGCTCTAGTGGTTAGCAATATCACATTCCTCATTACGCCTGCCGTGCCTCTTAGTTTCAGCCGCCCATGCTGACGGTGACGGCTCGTCTTGCCGCAACCCGCAGATGGGGAAATGCACCATTGTGGAGCTCCGGCGAAGCTTCCTGGCGGGTGCCCGGAATAAGGCAATCGTGGAACAAGCGGTTGACGGGGACGGGCATCGGCCGGACTTGAGCATCACCATCGAGGAGCTGGAGCGGCGCTTCCGCATAGTGCTGCGGCAGCTGCCCGCGGACGCGTTTCAGGAGGCGGTCGGGGTGCTGACGGAGCGCGTGGTGTGCGCCATGGACCCCACGTGGTGGCTCGGGGGAGTGCAGTGGCCCGCGGTGGTGGCCGCCCTGGCGCTGCTCTGCCATGGAAACCTCGACACCCGGTTGCGGCTCGCCTTCGAGGCGCTGCTCTTCAGCGCGACCGGAAGCCCTGTCGCCATGGACGGCTCCCCTTCTGTTCCGTCCGCCATGGCTTCCCAGCACATTCGGTGCGCCCCGCGGGCAGCCTCACCTCGATACGAAGGGAAGTGGCCCGGGTGCTTTGAACTCGCCACGGCTTGACTGGTTCGTTTTCTTCCGTCCGAAAGCTCGGCGAGTGTGGGATGTAATTTTACCCTATGAAGCATCTGAGGTCACTTGCCTGGACAAGGTGTGGCGGGCGTCTTCATTCGAAACCCCCCATTTCAACCCTTCACGCCCCTTTAATGACCATGGCTTGGCATTGCTGGAGGGCTATCTATGAGGGTAGTGCCGGCACCAACTGAAGCGGACGAATGCCCCCTCCTGGCGAGAGCCCCAGGCAAGACTGTGGCGGCAACAACTGAAGCGGACGAATGCCCCCTCCTGGCGAGAGCCCCAGGCAAGACTGTCGCCACACCAACTGAAGCGGACGAATGCCCCCTCCTGGCGCGAGCCCCAGGCAAGACTGTCGCCGCACCAACTGAAGCGGACGAATGCCCCCTCCTGGCGAGAGCCCCAGGCAAGACTGTGGCGGCAACAACTGAAGCGGACGAATGCCCCCTGCTGGCGAGAGCCCCAGGCAAGACTGTCGCCGCACCAACTGAAGCGGACGAATGCTCCCTCCTGGCGAGATCCCAAGGCAAGCGATGGCGCGCCTGCAGGCGGTCGGCATTAAGACCGTACTGGACATGAACATGCAATGCATCGGACAAAGCGCGGAAACAGAGATCTCCCAGCCGAGACCAAACAGTGGCGGCGTACACTCAGGGGCGTCTCGGCCTAGTCTGCACCAGGGTGGTGGGGAGATTCAATGTGATTTCAACATCAAAGGGAGGGGGCATTCGTCCGCTCCAGTTGTTGCGGCCACAGTCTTGCCTGGGAAGCAAGGAGTGAATGCCCATTGTCGTGCAGTTCTGAGCCCACCGCGGAGACGCGCGTTATACTCAGAGGGGTGACTTTGAACGCGAACGATGACTCTGCGTGCCAGGTACCTGAAGTCGGTGTTGGACGCACCATTAGACGGCAGCCTGCAGCTTGTGCCGTCTCCCTCAAGTTCTGCAGGTATTGTGCTGCTGCATTTCTTGTCAAACCGCTGACCTGCGCTTCCGGTGCAGCTCGCGGTGCACTTGCCTCTGCGTTGGAGGTCGAGACTTCGAAGCGGCAAGGGGGGCATCGAAGGAGACGAGGGAGGGGGGAGGGCATGGGGAGCTTTGCGCAGAACCAGTTGACCTACACAAATACAAGAGTATGCTGCAGAAGGCCTTTCCCTTCCTCGTGTTGGTTAGTGGCTCAGTCCTGCCCTTCCTCTCACTGGCCTTTGGCGCACGATCCTTCGCAAAGGCTAACCAGCGCCTCGGTTGCGCCACACATTCCCCGTCTTGTTTGGTGTTAGATTCCATCATAGTTAGCACCCGTAACGCTAACATCTTCGCGGATCACTTTGACGAGGATGCAACCATTGCCTTTTGAGGCCTAAGGCGCCCCCACGAGCGGCATGGTGACCCCTGCGATTGTTGACCGCTTCCCTGGCAAGCTTGCAGGTGGAGAGGCTGGAGCAGGTGGAGCACACTCCGCAAAGCATGGTGAGTCAGCGGCCCGCGGCGAGGAAGAACCGTGACTTTTGCGCAGCGAACGCATTTGCATTGCCGCATTTGCGATGCACCGTTGACTTATATTTGACTTATGTTTCACTTATACCGGCAAATTTGCCTTCGTTATTGCTTCCTTCTATCACATATTGTTTTCACAGGTATCCTATTACGCAATGGCACGAATATGTGTTGCCCTCGTCAATGCCAAGATCGAATCATTTTTCTCTGAATCGTCCAGTTTGTGGTGGTGGGGCGGAGCATCCAGGCATGTTCAGTCTGTGCCGGCGCTGTCCAAGGCCCCTACTTCACATGTCTCAATGTTTACCCCAAATTCTCCTTATGTTGTCATTGTTATGCCTCGGGCATGATTCCGGTGCGATTTCAGGTGAGCATTTCGTCATTAGTCTCTCGATGATTGTTGATATTTGGGTGGTTTTTAGATCCCTGTTGTCTATGCATTGTCGTTAACGTCCTCTTGAGGACGCAAATAGCGACCGCGCCAACGATAGTTGTGATGCGACATTGCTATCGCCCTGAAATGGGGGTCACGATGGTGTTGTTTGTATACCAGGGCCATCAAAGCTTTATCTTCCGAGAGCACATGGAGGAACCTATCGCGGGTCGATTTTTCAAGTTTGTGACAGGTTGGCGCTAAGTGTCGGTTTACGTAGATGAATATGTTTGCTATGTGGGTCTTGTGTCGACCGCGATTAGTTATGGAGATTAAGTTGGGACACCGCAGCAATTGTGTCCGCAATGCATATGCAAATGAGTTTACTACCTACGCGCATACTGCCATTAAAATCATTTGCCTACGCGCAGACGGCCATTGAAATAATTTGCCTGCGCGCAGACTGCCACAAAAATCAGTTGCGTGTGCGCAGACTAGCATCAAAATCGATCATTTGCCTACGCTCAAGTAAACTGCTATTAGATAATTTGCCTACGCTCATTCTGCAATGTTTGGAATTTGTCTACGCACATGCTGAAAAGCCCCTGCCGCATTATTGTTGATTTCAAAATGGAATAATTGTTTTGCCCCAAAACGACATATTTTCATTTGAAAAATAAAAAACAATCGTTTGTAATTGCTCGATTTCCAATAATAAAATATAAAACAAACGCAAATAATCAGGCCATGCGTGTACGCCCAAAAAAGGAACAAACAACAAAGGTCATTATCAATTTGAATTGTCTAGTACCCGCCGCTTGAGGTGGCTTAACCCACCTTAACGTAAATGGCGCATGGGGGCTTCCTCGGCGGTGCTTTCAAATTTTGGAGACCTGTGTCGTCAAGATCTCGAGCGTTGCTCTTTTTGCAATGTCTTACCGAAAGTTTGATCCGAGGTCATCTTGACCCAAAAAAAACTCGGTTGAAGTAGCATGGGTATGCAAAAACCGAACATTTCACTTAAATCTTACGAAATAAAGCACCCTCATGGATACGCCCCAAAATTGCTCACCGGGAACTTGGGCTCGCCTAATAGTGCATGTAGCTTGTCTAAAAGAAGACATTGGCGTCGTCATTTTTAGCTTTAAAAATCTAGCTTCCGGTACCGATAGCTGCCGTAATAATTGAAAACGTTAAGGTGGCTTAAGCCACCCTAAATCGCATCATATCCGTACTGAGATAAATGTGAACACACTCGCACTTGCGTAAAGAACGTCGTCGTGTGTCAACACATGATGATGATGCACATTGAGGCGTACCCGGATATGATGCTTTATGCAAGCGATCCCTTCACTGGTGCAATAACGAATATATGATACGTAGTATCTTATCAGTATGGTATACCATTCTTTCATCTTATCGGTATGATATACACTAGTTTTGCGAAGTCCACTTTGCTTACAATATCACTTATAATCTTGAGTAGAACTTTGGACTCTACCAATTCGTTTACACACAAATAAATGCCATCAGGTCGAGAAAGTGGCTTTAAATACCGGTAGCGTATTGGTTTTCAAACCGTACGCACTTGTTAATCAAACGCACATATGCATATACCCACTGTATGACAAGACGCGCGCGCGGATACGAACTCGTGCACGTACAGAAGGAAAGCCGAATTGAGTGCGCATTGATGATGACACAAACAAATGGCAAATCATCACCGTTGGGTTTCATGTCACATCGGCCAACGTGTACATTTTGTACCGTACGTATCGGATCCAACGTGTATGTTGTTTCTTTAACGATCATAGCCGAGTACTATCATTACGCGTAAATCGCCCGCAACAAATGATGCGTCAGCGAACGCAAGGTAGCAGAACTCGTTACACGTGTGGCATCGCATCACGCGCGCATTCGTGCATTTAACCATATGCGGATCATATTTTTTCATGTCTCCGATATCATTAACAAAAAAAAAACATATTAACATGGTAACCAAATGGTAACCAGGGTAATAGACAGAATGTCACCGTATCATGCCGACAACAAACATCAATGGCAAACCGGCAAAGGAATGCTCGACCCGTCAGATTCGCTCATACCGCACACCACCATACGCCGGCGGATTTGCTGTGACCACGCTGATGGGTGACTCGGCGATGCGTATCTTATGTAAATGCTGCCCTCTAACCGTCGTGTGAAGACGACCCTGGGTCACATAGATAATATGTGCCGTTCGTTGGATCCCGGATATGGCGTTTGTATGGTGGCCCCTTGCATACAATAGCGATTGTATGATACGTGCGGTAACCCTTTTTTCTGATAGTGCAACGAGAAGCTTATGAGTACCGCTCCCTACGTTCCTAGACGTGTTCAACCTATGTGTCGAACACTTGTTACAGGCCTACTTCAACATGTGTTTAACACGTTTTACCAAACTCCTGAAAGGGCACTGGCACTTCGCTTTGGGGGAGGGAAGGAGGGGGAGCAAGATAGACCACACGTGTTGTTGGGGGGTAACCTTAACACGTCCCGTATCACGGGATGTGTTACCGGTATGTTACCCGATCATTGAAAGCATGTTGATGGCATGATGTACGCATGGTATAGGCATTTTTAAAGATATGTTATAATGATGTTGCCGGGTATGTTATTGTAAGCACGAGTGGTGTGCGTATGATGTATACATATTATAACTACATTGCAGGCATGTTCATACAGGGATATTGATGGTATATTATATAGATGTGTTAATTGTATGTTGTAGGGATGTTAGAAATGTGCTACAAGCATATCGTAGGAATATTACAAATATGTTGAAGATATATTAAATGTATGTTATTGTAGGCATGGTGTTAGCGATATACTACAACTATATTGAGTATATGTTGAAAATATACTAGTATGTGTCGTAGGGATGCTATATATGTGCTCAGCAAGGCCCGGTATCGTACGTATTCGGAGGTATCGATATTTTTCGATAAGTCAAGATTTGTTCTCGACAGATACCGATAACCAGCTGGGAATTATCGACAGATAACGATACACCAACACAGATTATCGACAGATAACGATAAACTAAAACTCAATATCGACAGATATGATAAATCTATTATTCAAGCTGTTATCACGATATATCACCCGATATATCGATATGATATCGGGGGGTTATACAGTTTAAAGCCGTATTTACACTTTACAGGGTGTTCATGGAAGCCATGAGGGAATGTTCCAAGGTACCCTCCTTTAAGCTCTTTCACAGGTTGCTATGCATCCTACCACATGCACTAAAACACCTTTCTACACCCGCCGAGCTAGCAGGCACCCCCCAAAGCTGGCGCACCGTCTTACTTATGTTGATATGCAATTGGCTCCCAGGTGTCAGCTGAGTCGTCTAGTCCCAGCCAACTGACAAGCCACTGTAATTTGCCGTAGGAGGTCCTCTCGTCCTTCACCTCTCGCACTACGTATTCTACGTTGTCGTTGCCGTTAATGTCAAATGGTGTTTTTTGGGTACGCTCGACCTTCCCCTTACCCTGCGCGACAAGGGTGCATCCGACGGGGCTTTTTCGTTTGTTTCGCCCCATGTTCGATTGTGTGCGCAGAATAGTGTCGAACGGTGTGGGATGGAGCTGAAAATATATTCAAAATAACGAGAAGTCTGACAGGTGGGTTTCATTCAAAAGTTCAAATCGGTGTACATCGATCCTTGGACTTTGGATTCTGGATGTTGGCTGGACCCGCGAAAATTTCGCGTTATCGATAAGATATCGGGCAAATACATAAAAATCGGTATCGATAGATAACGACAATCCTGGGATTCATATCGACAGATGACAGATAACCCACTTGGTGGTATCGACAGATAACGATAAGTCGCGATATCTAAAAAACACGTATCGACAAATACCGATAAGTCCGATATATCGATATATCGGGATATCGGGGTTATCGATACCAGGCCTTGGTGCTCAGGCATGTTGTAGGGGTATCGCATGTGGAAGGTTTGGATACGCGCATTCACGATGCGGGTATCCAAATCTTGCTAGAAAAAAAAACGCGTCGTCAAAATGATGCGCTTTCGTGCGTTGCAAAATATGCGTGTGCTGAGTGCACATCACATGGCATAAGGTCAACACGATCAACGACAAGATCACAAGAAGGAAATAGTTCAAGATGTTTGACGCGACTGATGGGAAAGGAGATATATATATGATAATGTAACTTATATATATCACGGTCCCCGAACGAACGAAGCTGGACAGCGGAGGTCCCGGAGGTCACAACAAACTAAGATGAGATAATAAAATACTTAGGTTGTTTTATTATCGCAGAGCGAAACGAACACACGGACAGGCAAGATGCAAGTGACACCACAGGGCGAGGGGTGACACAGGAAGAGACAGTCACCCCCAATTTATGGGGGGGCAAAAGTCTGTCTCCCCGTGACACCACCTCACCCCGAAGGCGTGAGGTGCCACGACGCAAGCTGGCCAAGGCGGTCCTAACATCCTACGGCTGGCCATCGCTGGTCTCAAGATGCATGCTCTAGGGGCTTACGCCCATGCACGTGCTGCGGGGATGTCTACTCCCGCAGGCCTACAAAGGCTACTAGGCTCCAACGTGCGAGGGTGGATGGCGGCGGAATCCTCGATCATGGATGGAGTCGAGCGCCGCCGGGATGTCGTCAACCAATGCCCACGCGGTGCAGCGCCATGATGCATGGCACCACCTGAGCGAGTGCGGGGACGAGGACACCCAGAGGGGGGCGAAGGTGGAAAATGCGGCGTGTTCCTACTAAGCTGCACACGAGTGCGAACGCAGAGAGGAGAATCGGTGGGATGGGTTTCGTAGCACCACCACACGCCACCACGCAGGCAGTGGCCAAGGGGCACGCAGGGTGGAGGGGAGAGTGGAGGCCGCTGCGGACGCAACTCGGTGTGGTCAGAGTTCTCGGCATTGGCGAAGGCGATGGACTCGCGATGTTGGTGCCTGGCGCATAAGCACCACCAGACACCACCAGACCATAGCCAGGGGTAAGATGATGTCGACGTAGTCGGAGATACGCCACCACTGAACGCATAGCGGCCATACGCGCATGCTGACGTGCGGTGGACATGGGTGCAGACCGCAGGCTGCAGAATTCTGCGAGGGAAAGATAGGGTTTCAAGGTGAAACTCCAACTTTTCGTAAAATTGACAATTTCAAGTGATGAAAAGGTGAAATTGGGGTAGATTTTGACGCTGAAAACGGCGGTCGCGTCAGAAACGTCGTGCGGTAAGCCAATTTTGCTGCAGTCGAGGTGCTGCTGGCCAGAGTGTAAAGTAGGATCACGTGATACGTTGTTCGCGACACTGAACACGTGTCGAAAAAAAATGAAGAAGCGAATGCCGCTCAAAGCCCGCCGTAGAAGTCAAGCATGTGGTGAATTCTACTCGAACAAGATGTGGCTTGACGCGCTCAAGGTCGTCGTCAAAGCAAAACGTCGCTGATGTCGCGATGTCGTCGTTGGACGTGCAGATGCCGCACGCGAAGTCCGGGAACTGGTTCCGTTCCGGGGAGACGACCGGTGCTTTGGAGACACGCGGAGTCAGATGCGTCGGTGAGCAATGCGCTCAGCCGGGTGTGAGTAGCTTGTTCCGCTACGATAACCGCTTGTTCCGCGGGATCAAAGTAAGATGAAACCTGAAACCACCACTGAACAGTGGTGAGGCCATAACCTGATGGGAACGGAGATATATATATATATATGATAATGTAACTTATATATATCACGGTCCCCGAACGAACGAAGCTGGACAGCGGAGGTCCCGGAGGTCACAACAAACTAAGATGAGATAATAAAATACTTAGGTTGTTTTATTATCGCAGAGCGAAACGAACACACGGACAGGCAAGATGCAAGTGACACCACAGGGCGAGGGGTGACACAGGAAGAGACAGTCACCCCCAATTTATGGGGGGGAAAGTCTGTCTCTCCGTGAGCGACCATGTAGTTAAATAAACCATAAGTACTTTTTGCAAAACAAACAAGTTACAATAAATTAGCTTGCCCCATTCCAACACTAAACCTGCAACAACGAACACGCTATATAATCTAACTTTCCTTCGTGGAACAACCTATTAATCAAAATACAACATACTATCCTTAACGACTCTTGAAGTTGGCGATAGGCTGAAAATTTTCTCTCTCGTCCTCGCGCGTTCATTTTAAGCGGGTCTGCTTTCAAATAACCCACCCTTAGTAGACGCAAGGTAACGTAATAAACCACACACGTTATTCTCTACGAAACGGAAAATAATATTCAAGAAACTATTAAGGACGCACCACAAGCATCGAGTTGGCGATGGGCTGAAAAATCACGTTTTGCACTTGCACATTTCAGCCCATGTGAAAAGCAAAGCCAGTAAACATAAATGGCTACTGCCCGGTGGTATGGTACTGTCACAAGTACCAAAATGTATGCTTTATTATGGGCACTAGATGGGGTGTATGAGTCCCATGAAGGTTTTGAAAAATCATTTAGGACCCTTTTGAATTGTTATTGATGCTGAAATGTACTCTCGTGAACTTTAGGTATGTGTATGTGCGGTGTGCTTTTGGGGGGTGTAACGCCATAAAATTAATTAAATTTTCTGGTACTGTCACAAGTACCAAGCGCGCGGTGACTTAAAAGGGCACGCTATGTGGCCACGAGGTGGCATGCATGATGTCAAATTTCATTATTGGGATGTATCCTAAGTGGTCGTCATGCGTTGTGCCATTTGAACGTCTTTAACGCCAGTATTGGGATTCGATAACATCCAAGGGTGTGATAAAATGGCCTCTCAGCATTTTTTGTAGTAATATCGGGAGCGGTTTCGTACTTAAGTTCCATGTGTAGAGTCCAAGTACGGCAACTTCTCATGCATGTAAAGGTCTTGAAAAATCGATATATGGGTTTACTTTTGATGTCATAAACGCTGGTGAGGCGATCCGACGTTATAATATACTTATTTCGTAGCTTTAGTGCCACGACTAGGCTCCAAAATCGACGATAGCCCTCATACTTAAGGTGAACAAGTGTACTTCGGACGGTTATCAAATACAAAGCTCTTTTTATTACTCTTCTTGAGGTCAGGCAAGAATCATCACTTGTTAAGTTATCTTATCTTATATGCAAGTCACACTGAGTTATCCACAGAGTTGTTTAGCACAGGAAATTGTATCTCTAAAACAGAATAATAATTGACTCGAGAGCCATACTCATATACTCTCTCATCAATTGTTGTTCTAGAATCTGTCCTTCACTCTGCACCAATCACAGCTCACTAATGACAGGGCCTACATTCTAGTCCTACATTAGTGATCTCTGCCGACCAATCCTATTGCGCCACACTACTCAGTTTTGGCCTTTTTACGACGGGGCGCTTCCTCCGGGTCACTGTCGTCATCGGAGCCCCCGTCGGCAGGATTCGTGGTCAGCTTCCTGTCCTTGATGTCCTCAGACTGGTCAGGCTCCCCAGGACCGTGGATGCTCGTCTCGAACTTGTTGGCATCCGTGGGTGTTTCCTCGGCAGCCACCTCAGCAACACCAGCTCCACCCTCCTCGTCATCATGAGCATCAGGGCTGGTGGGACTGTAGCAAGGATACGAGATGTCACTCAGAATGTCATCCAGGTCGGGTGGGGAATCATCCACCCCCGGGAGCATGACCGCCTCGTCCGGCTCCTCTTCCGGCTCAGGCGTTGGCGCCTCGAACACATCTTCCAGCTCCGGTGACCGTGGTCGGCGCCCCGTATACGGGATGCCGCGGTACGGCTCGTTGGCCGCCAAGTTGGACGCGCGGATCTCCTCGATCTTCCTGCGGAGGTCATTCTGCCACGCGATCCTTTCCTTCATAGAGTCGCGGGCCTCTTGAATGACCTCTCGCGTAGCAGCCAACTGCTCGCTCACTCGCCGGTGCTGCTCATTCAGCATCCTCTGGTTATACCAGGGGCTGATCCGCAGTCCCGTCTGGCGGCGAGGTAGCCTAGGCGCGTGTCCCGCCCAAGGGGTACCACCGGCGACGCCACCGGGTACTGCTGGAATGGGAAACTGCACCTCGGGCGAGCGCTCTCTGGTCGCGACCAAGGGAGTCGCCTCCCCAGCTCCAGCTGCGGTAGTCAGCTCTGCTGTCGCGGTTACGCCCGGCCCTCGAGCAGAAACCCTGTGCGGCACCAACTGCTTGCGCCCTCGCTTCCCGCCACCGCGGAAGGCTCCTGTCACAACTCCTCCCCTCTCATACTTTTAGAAGCTTCACAGAAAAGATGAGACTTCCTGCTGCAGAGCTGTCACTTATCAGGGTTAAGGACAAGATAAGGTTCGCACGGATCCTTTGTGCTCGAAACTCAAATCCTTGAACAGGTGTCTCAGGAGTCCAGCGGGTATTGGATATACTGTCGCAGCCTGTCCCGCTCCTGGTTGGTCCGGGTGAGGTCCCAGTTGCGCTGTCCCCGGGTGTACTCCGAGACACTGTCTATGGATGCACGGAGTCTCGTTGGTGCAATGTAACAAGGGTTCCTCAGGAATAGTGGATGTCCAGATGCAAGTGGGCTTCCGATATGAGGCTCCGTACTGACAGTAGGAACACGCCAAAGGGGGCGGCAGTTGACGCATTACTGCGCGGAACCGCAACGCGAAAGGATACCGCCCCATAGGGTTTTCTATGAACCAGTGCCTGGGTTGCAATCGATCAATTATCATGAGAGTCCTACGGACACATGCATCAGCCTCCTTCAGCCGCCTGACTCCTGTGGTCTTGGCTTGACTGTATTCTGTGCAAGGAGGGCTGGCCCAGATCACATCAAAGTGTCGCGCAGGGTACTGCTGAAAGTCCCAATGCAGAATGTCTACGGTGTGAGTAGGCTGCCAGCGACTCTCCTGATCCACTGTCACTACTTCACATTGAGGGTACAACTTCAGGAACTCTTTCTCCACCGAGCCTGTTCCGCTGAATAGGACTAAAATCCGGCAAGGGGGTTTCATTTTCTGTGGGGCGAGGTCCTGAGCGCAGAGGGCGGTTACGAAGGCTTGTTCGGATGGGTCGAAATCTTCCCAGGGGAGACTCGCAGCTCCTGAGGAAATGTTTTCTCCTAGGATTTGGTTCAGAGTGAGGCCCTGCTCCATGGAAGGCAAGACCTTTTTGCTGCGCCCCGACTTCCTCCGCTCTCGCCGGGACCGCTCCCGCTGGCTGGCTTCCTTCCTTATTAGACGAGCTTCTTCGAAAAGAGCCAGCTGCTCCAGCTTCCCTCCGTAGTTGAGATCCTCCCTAGTCTTCCACTCATCATGAGCTTCAGAATATCCTGTCCATCTGACCTTGAATTCCTCACGCTCCTTTCCTCGCAGGACGCGGACTCGGCGAGCTAGGATTTTCTCCACGTGCGTCTGAGCCTGTCCGTCTACAATTACCTTTGCAGGTATAGGAGTCTTGCCTCGGATGGCGAAGTATTGGTCACCACTGGTGCATGCTTTTAAGCGATGCTGAGCAAACACATCGTGGATTCTCCATTTCGGGGGTAGCTTGAGTCTGTATGCCACCGGGGCTCCTCTGTCTATCTCTGGAAGTTCTGCCTGCTGATCGCTGTAGAACCGTTCTAGAACTGGGAGGGGTCCGTGCCACCGAGCCTGTAGTTTCCTAAAGGACTGCTTATCCATGATGTTCTCCGTCAGGTGTTTGGCTTCCACCCATACCAGATCTCCTACTTGAAAGGTTTGCTGAGAATGGCGCAGGTCAAATTGAGCGCGCTGTCTCTGTTGGGCTTGTTCCAGCTTGACTCTAGCATCCTCCAGTTGGGCCGCAAACTTACTAGCCATCCCATGAGCTGTTCCTACTCCACCCTTCCTGTGACTGGAGGGTTTCTGAGCAGCTTGCACGAATAGGTCTAGCTGGGAGAGCGGGGAGTGTCCGAGGACTAACTCAAAAGGAGTAAAGCCGGTGACGTCACTCCTGGTGTCATTGATGGCGAACTCCACGTTGGGACACCAGAGATCCCAGTCTGCTGGGTTGCAGCCTACGAACGCACGTAGCATGTCCTCTACGACTCGATTGGTGTGTTCGGCTTGTCCATCTGACCGGGGGTTGTATGGAGTGGTGGCTGCGACTTTAGTTCCCATGAGTCGCATGAGCTCCTTCCACATGGCATCCTGAAACCGTGGGTCTCGGTCAGAGACGATCTTCATACACTACTAAGAATCGAACTCTTACTTTCGGTTACTGTCGCTTACTTTTGGTTATAGATGGTTATCGTTTGGTTACTTTTCGCTTATAAATGCCCACAGTGAATATATAAAAGATGGTAGTTGATTATTGGCCCGGAGAGATATACGCCGGGTATAATTAAGGAAAAGTAACCAAACGGAGGTAGGAGGAAGCTTCCTACATGTTACGTGGGTAATAGATGCCAGGGATGCGAACCTATAGAAAGTAAGTAAAAGTAAGGATTCTATATGAACGGAGGCTTGTGATTGGTTCTAAAGGTAAGGATACGCACACGTGTAAGCACGGGGTACAAGGTGTGATTTATAAATATTCCACATGCACGCATGGGATTGGTTCGAAGTTTAAGCAACTGTCCACGTGTGGACACGACGATGCAGCCAAGTGTATAAAGATATTTACCAATGCTACGATGTGATTGGTCCGAGATTCAATGAGAGTTACTAGCCAGGCAGGTGGGTCCACGACTATAGTACTGTATCTACATATATACGTACGTATATATTGGCGGTTTCCATCACTACGCACGGACTAGATATATAGGGGCATCTGACAGCCCGCTTGTTTGCCTGCATGGTGTCGCTGATGATATGGATACATACAAGTAAGGCCACGATAAGTTGGCCTCCCAGTCGAGTGATGGCATTGGCAGAGCATTTCCCTTGCCACAAGAAATGATGGAGTAGTCATATGGCGCTTCAGTAGCTGCCAGTACGTACCTCGCGCAGCAGGTGCACCACATGGTAGTGGTTACCATTACCATCGGTCGGTTCAAAAAACAACGCCTTCGGCCCGATGTACGTGCAAGGCAAAATCAGTTCCACGGAATCATGCTTGTCGACGACTGTGATCCCCTGCTTCTTGTAATATGCGTCTTCCACCTCTCGGTAGGCCAGCATTCTGGCCAGGTGACATATGGGTACTTGGCTGGGGTCGGCGACCAGGTAATAGGCCATAACCTTGGCGTATGGGCGCCCAAAAGGCACCTCCACCCCCGTGGGAAGGTCTCCCGACCCATGGTCCAAGATGGACACGTGGTACGACACCCGTTTCACCGCTCGTGTGTACATGGCGGATGTGTACACATCCCCACCCAGGGACATTCTCACAAACACAGCAGTACTGAAAGGGAGCGGCGTCTCACATTGGGAATGGGCGTCAGGCAGGGCATCCCCGCCCAGCGCAGCTGCCTGAGTCATCTCCACATCCACCGCACACGACGTCGGAGCCCCGGTGTGCATGGACATGAATTTCAGTAGCGTTGCGAACACACCGCCGGATCGAAGGGAGGGCGATACCATTGAGCCGCGGGCCACCCACTTGCCGGCACCCATGAAATAGCAGGCAACCGTCTTGTCCTCGGCACCTGGGTCCCTCAGGGAGTTGGCGCCGCGTGGAGCCAGGGAACGCAGAGCGACAGCCAGCTCATGCATTTCGCGTCGGTTTGGGTACTTCCTAATGAACTCCTGCAGCGCCCTCTTCTCGCAGAGGGCGTTCATGATGGCCTGTACAGGCAAGTACTTCACGCCAGACGCCTTCACGATTCCCTTGGCCCGCTGTATTGCACGCTCCACCCACAACTCCAGGGCGGCGCCTAAATCCCCCACGTATTGCTCCTGCCGGAACAGGTGCACCACTGCAAGCCGCATGTTGAACGTCAACATTTTGTCCGGCCCCGTGAGCTCCATATTTTTGGCATGCGCCCACAGATTGTCCTTCGCTGCCTTCTGGGCTTGCATTACAACTGCTTTGTTGTAGGCCTCCCCGGCTACCACACTGCCTCGCACATAATGCACAACCGCCCGTCGAAGATGTTGCCACGCGTCCTCCATCTGGATGTTCCAGTTAAACAGAACCTTTCCGAACACCAGCGGGCTGTAGTACAGAATAAAATTCAAAAAATCCTCCATTGTGTACATTCCTGCACCCCCCCCCCTCTTATATATTAGCACAGAACGTGGACGGATCCTAAACCCAAAATGCACGTTCAACAGGAAAGCATTGTGGCGGTCGGCGACGTTGTCTGCCCCCATACCCACACGGGCTGTTGTTGCCTGATGCAGCAGGTACAACTTGTTATATTATGACAACTTCATCGGCTGGTTACCCTTGCAGTGGTGATGGGGGGTGTCGAACGCACCGAAGTACTTCACCACGTCGTGGTATGGCCGACCAACGTCATGCGGTGGTTGAATGCGCGCGGCCCTCGATTGGAGGAGCTCAAGCAATTTTGGTGGCAAACATAAATGCGGATGGGTGTTGCTTTTCATCCTCCCCAAAAGTAGCTTCAGATAAGCCTTCCCAATACCATAGAACACGCAGTGCCCAAACGGGTGCGCAATTGCCCGCATTGGATCGTAGTACGGGAGGCGCTCCAATGCCCCTCGCCCATGTCTGCCTGTTGCGCATGGCTCCGCCTCGCCTGACTCTGTTTTCCTAACCAGCTCCTGGTGTTTCTTTTTGCTCAGCATCAGTTCTGGGTCGTCCGCAAAAACCTCGGTTTTCCCGTCATCCGTTTCCCACCCGTTGAGCTCCACCGCCTTCGCGTATCCCCGGAAATACATTCCTTTCCCACCAGGGCCCGGGGTTCCCTCAAAAAGGCTGTATGGATCGGCACGATAGCTACCAACTCCCATAAACCTGCCCATGGTGCACCTCATCACCGTGTCTGCGTACACCAATCCGAGCACCACCTTCAATGTGTACGACCTCTTGAGGAAGGCATCGTACACTACGAAAGGATTGGACGCATCCCGCTTCCCGTGCATCAAGTGCAACAACTCATCCTCGAATAGTGACCATAACACCAGCGGATTTTTCTCCTTCTGCCTGGGCCCTTTGGTCATCCACAGATTCTCATGATACTTATCACGCTGCCGCACCTGTTAGTGCACAGCCCCACACAACCCCTGTCACACACTCATGCCTTTTAACAAAGGCAT
>LGRX02012745.1:0-19489 GCA_001247695.2 Cymbomonas tetramitiformis
TGAACCGTGGCACCGTTGCGTACCTCGCCTTCCACGCCTCTCCTTCGCTGCCTCCTGGCGCCATCTCCTCGACGTACAGCTTCTGAGCCTTGGCCAACTTGGCGGTCTTGACCATCCATAGCAAGGTGGAGACGCTGAGCTGGTTGCGTCCTTGCGCCTCACGCCGAAAACTGGGAGTAGTGAGCGCCGCAATCACCGTCATGTGCTCCAGAAGCGCATTCACCGCCACAGAGAACTCCTCGAGGTCATCCATGGCCCGGCCCTTCGTGTAGTGATCGCCGGGGAACTCCGGGAGGTCCTCCACCAACTTGTAGATGCCCCTCAAGAGCGAGCTCTCGTTCTTGATCGCGGTCTGGTAGGAGCGGTCGTCAGGGGTGAACATTGCCGTCGGGTCTTCCGGAGCTCGTGCAACTCCGGCCGGTGGTCCCGCCACTGCCGTGTGAGCCACCGTCGGGGTGAAGGTCGCGGCATGAGAGTCGATGTGAAGGAGCTGGGAAGGTGGAGGGGTCTGGCTGCATCGTAGGAGGCGGCCCAAACGATGCAGCTAGGTACCATGGAGCAGCACATACCTCCACCCAGGCTTGTAGCCCATCCAGCTCGTAGGTCTCCGCCTCCGACTCCGTGAAGGCGTCCACCACCGGTCGTCTCGGGCATTGGTACCATTGTGACGGAATCCTGGGACGCCTCGTGCCTCGAATAGACTCCTCTGCCACCGAGCGGTCCACCAAGAGGGCGTAGGTGGAGGTCTCGGTGGTGTGCAGCGGACGTATCTCGGGGAAAGAGGTACCGCCGGCCCCGCTCAGAATGTATCGAGTAGGACTCAGCCCAAGATTGTCACAGACCTTCAAGGCTGCCGACAGACCATGGCGCGAGGAGGTGATCTCGGGTAACGTCGCTGTAGTGACCAATTCACCCGGGGGCACCCACAAGGAATCACCTTGGGGAGTGACCACTAACAGTCGTGTAGTTGACGTCGACGGTCCCGCCCCCCCAGTCGGGTCACCATCAGGGTCATCTCCAGGGTCGTCACCAGGGTCGTCCTCCGTGTCCTTATAGTCGCTACTCCGGCTCTGCGATTCTTCATCAGCGGCGTGCGACTTCCCATCCTTCCAGCCCAAGGCAAGCTGTCCCCCGCTGGTTGCATGCTGGGAGGCGCCGGTTGCATGCTGGAACCCACTGGTTGCATGCGAAGCCAGGCGTGTTGCATGCTGAGACGGGGCCGTTGCATGCTCAGCCGGTCGAGTTGCATGCTGGGTTGCATGCTCAGCCGGGCGGGTTGCATGCCGTGTTGCATGCGAAGTTGAGCTGGTTGCATGCGAAGCCGGGCGTGTTGCATGCTCAGCCGGTCGTGTTGCATGCTGTGTTGCATGCTCCGCCGAGCCGGTTGCATGCTCCGCCGCTCCCGCTGCATGCTGCGGCTGGCCCCCACCAGCCCCGCACACCACAGGGGTGTCCAAGCTTGCCCGGCGTCTTCTTGCCAGACGCCGTTCCTCGGCCACCCCGCCTCCCGCTGCAGCAGCCTCCAGCTGAGCCATCTGTTCGCGCAGGCTCCCCGCCTCGGTCTCCGCGAGAAACCGAGCTGTCTCTGCGCGCACTACCCGCTGCAACACCTCCTGGTCCGTCATCTCCTTCCTCCGATGCTTCTCCAACTTGAGACGCCGTTCTCGTCGTCTGCGGCTATGCTGAGTGCCCGCCGCAGACTCATAGCCGGAGCCGGATGTCGTGCTCCCAGGTTGAGACGCGTGAGCTTGGGAGAGGTCCTCGGTCACCACGTCTTGGGGCTCCGTGTGTATGGGCAAGGTTCTCCCAAGAGTCTCCGGACCCGAAGCACGGCGACGATGATGCGGCTGGTGGTTTACCACACCCTCGTCAGGAGAAGTGTCGATGTGGGGAGTCGGTTCCATCGGCGGTGTCGGATACAGTCGTTGGGGGACCACTCTCATATCAGTCGCCACCGCCCGCTCTGCAGCCGCCATGCGCTCTCGCGCTGCCCACCATTCTCTAGCTCGTGCCTCCGACGCAGGGTCAGCTCCATATACCGGAGGTGGAGGCGGTGGAAAATAAGCCGGTAGTGTCCATGGGTCCCCGTAGGTGGTGGACATCGGCGCGGGCGTGTATGGGGCATGTGTCAACACGCCTGGGGCATGGGTTGGCGAGCCTGTGGCATAGTGGAGAGCCATTCCAAAAGGCTGAGACGGCCTACTGGGGGCATATGGCATGTCTGGAGCATACTGGAGCATGCCGGTTGCATGCCCTACAAATTATTGGCCCATTCATCCGTGTGGATTTGCATATGGACAGCGTATGGATATCGTAAGGACCCATATGGACAACCGTATGGACGGTCTGAGCAGATTTCTGGCGAAACCTTGATGCATATGTAAGAACCATACGGACGACGCGTAATTGTGGTGTCCATATGAAAATGTCCCATGGACATCGTAAGGATTTCATATGGACACCGTATGGACCACCATATGGACACCGTATGGACAGAAAACATGTCCACATGGTGTCCATACGCGTGGACAGAGGCACTAATCACCCGCACGACAGCGCAGGGACACCGTATGGAAACCCGTATGGATAGCGTATGGACACCGTAACCGGACGTGCGGACAACGTATGGACAACCGTAAGGACATCGTATGGACAGCGCATGAAAATCGTAATCGCACGTGCGGACACCGTATATAATCCCGCAAGGACGGCGTATGGACGGCGTATGGACATCGTAAACGTGCGCGCGGACGGCATATGGACTCCCATAAGGACAACGTATGTACGTCGCATGGACATCATAACCAGACGTGCGGACAACGTATGGATAGCCGTAAGGACAGCGTATGGACATCATAATCGCACATGCGGCCACCGTATGTAATACCGTAAGGACAGCATATGGACGACGCATGGACATCGTAAACGCGCGTGCGGAGGGCATATGGACGCACATAAAGAAAGCGTATGGACGACGCATGGACATCGTAACCGCACGTGCGGATACCGCAAGGACACCAAGTGGACAGTCGAATATAGATAGTCCAGACGTATTGACACGTGCGTCCGTACGTGTGGACGACGTCCTTATCCGGATGAACGTCGCTGTCCGTGCGGATGGAAACTTATTTACTTAGTATATTTTACATATCCACGCGTATGGACATCGGTGTCCGTACGTGTGGATAGCTTGTGATAATACTTATCCATGCGTATGGACGATTCCATCCACACGTATGAACAAGACGTCCGTACGTGTGAACACCGTATGGAAAGACGTAAGATTTGTCAGCACGACAGAGCAGGACACTGCAGGACATTCACGAATGGTACACGTATATACAAAATGTTTACAAAATATTGTGCTATTCTAGCCTAGCTTCTCGGCTTCTTTCCTGGCCTCTGGTCTTCTTTGGCAGGTGCAAGTGCATTCTTTTTCTTTTTAAATCTAAGAGGTGACTTTTTGGCAGCCTCGTTCTTGGAACCGCCCCCCTCCTTCTTCTCCTCCTCCTCCTCCTCCTCCTTCTTCTCCTCCTCGGACGCCTCCTCATCGTCCACAGCCTCTCCTGCCTCTCCTTCATTAGCAGCGACAGCCTCATCCTCGACAGCCTCAACTTCCGTCCCATCATCATCATCCTCATCATCGTCCGCGTTACCCTTTTCCTCCTCAACATCCGCATCGTGCATCTCTTCCTTCTGACACCCCCGCACGTCCTGAAACCAGTGACGGCTCGTTCCTCTCGTATGACACTGCAAGTGAATGCAACCTAAGTAAGTGCATTAAGAGCAAAGACAACAAATGACAAGCTAAATGCAACTAGAACAATACAAGCAAACACACCGTGACGGGGGGATATCCACGGTCCCGTTCCGATACCTCAGCAGGCTCCAACTTCAGGCCGGCCAGTTTTCTCCCTGTCATCCTCTCGGGATACAGCTTGTCCGTGTTGGCGTGCCTCAAGTAGGCCTTGTGTATCCTGCGTACATAAACCACTTGTTAGACGGCGTCCTTACATATGTACACCGCCTTCCACCCGTATGGACGGCACAATAAATGGTGTCCACGCGTATGGACAGCGAAACAACACCACGCACACATGTACACATGGACGTTCGCGTAAGTGCAAAAGGTAAAAATGTGAACGTTGCAGGGGAAGGCAGGGAGGGAGGGAGGACTTGCCAGATAACATTTTTTCTTACTATAACTGACTGGAGGTTGTGCTCCAGCATCTCCATCGTTTTATTAGCCGTCCCGGTGCGGAGTTGCTCGGCACTCACGAGCTCATCCACCATGGACATGTGGTGGGATAACATCCTCTCCACGGGGTAAACGTCCCCCTTCTCTGGGAGGTGCACCACAAACTCCACGTACAGCTCGTAGGTATCCCTGGGCAAAAGCATCGGCTTCTCGTTTAAGGATTTCCCCGGCCCGATGGCGGCGACGGTTGCCCGACCGATGACGAGGTTGGAAAGGCCAGTTTTGGTGGCCTTGCCGGTGTCGTAACCGTCACCGATACGACCCACGTCCGCCTGGGCGGTGGCAAACACGTCAACCTGGTCCCCGACAGCCAAGGGGCCCTCCAGGTTGGGGGAGTGCTCGTCTGCCTGCGGCGCCGACCCTTCGGAGACCGTCTGTTGGGGCGCTTCCACCTGGACACCGTGGGGACGACGTATGGACTAAGTCGTTCGTACGGGCGACACACGCGTGGAAACATATAAGAAAAACAGTTAAGAACTGGCGCTCACTAGCCAAAACGTACACCCCTGTGGACAACGTGCAAACTACGTGGTTCATAAGCGTGGAAACAATCAAGCGGCACAAGTTGAAAAAGGGTTCACATAACCACGCGCCTGGACACCGTTGGACAGCGAGTGGACACCGCAGTTTACAGGCGGAAGAGCACAAAAGTTACCTTCGGTTTCTTTTCGTCAGGGGCTTCAGGGGCTTGGGCACCAAGCGCTTTGAAGATCTCAAAGTGCTTGCCTTCGGTGAGTGGGTTCCCAGCAGCCACTGCCAGAGCCACCTGCAGGCACGCATCTGTCTCCTCCGGGGTCGGCATATCCCTGTGCCCGTACACCTTGTACCCGGCCGCTGGACCCTTGTACCGGATGTGAAACCCGTCGGGGAAGTCCTGGGTGACCTTAAATTTCCAGCGACCGGGCCCATCCGAGTTATTTTTTAAATAACTCAACCGGTTGGTGACGTATGTTTTGACCATGCGCAGGGGCACCTGCGGGTGTCGGGACTGGATATGCTTGGATATCTTGTTGTGCACGGCCACCCCGATGACGGCGACCGTCCCAGGGGGCAGCTTGCCTGTTCCATGCCAGTCGTCGATTATCTCCCGGGCGTCTTCCTTCATGTCGTTTAAAACTTGGGCGCCCGGGTCCAACACCAACCGCTCTGTATTTGCGGCCTGCGCAGCCTCTGCAGGTTTGGCTGCACCCCCCGCCCCGGCAGCCCCTGCAAACATCAGCATTTGCTGCTGCATGCTCTGCATTTGCTGCATCATTTGCTGCATCGCGGAGTTTGACCCGGTCGCCTCGACCAAGTTGGTTTGGCGACGGGTCGGTGTCGTGGAAGTGGGGGCGGGGGGTGGTGATTTTGGTTTCTGTGTGCGTTGTCTTCCGGGCTGAACTCGCAATCTGGTCATGTTGGGAACTTACGAAACAAAAAAGCGAGGAGGTTCGTTTGCTGGAGGACTGTGGGCGTTTGTATTTGGCTTACTTTTGGCGGCGATGGCATGAAAACGGTCTTCACGGGCGTGGACAGCGCTGCCTTCGTGGCGTTCATCCGTACAGTACGGGCGTCCGAACGTATGACCGTTGAGCTGGTGTATGAGACAGCGTCGTCCATGGGCGATTTTGAACATGCATGTCTCAATTTCTTTTTTCTTTTTCAAATTGGTATCAGAGTCCTCTCTGTAGGGAAACGCGGTTTTATGAATATAAGTTTTGCCGTGCAGCGGGTTTCCATCATCGTGGGTGCTTGGCCGAGTGGTCAAATGTTGGTAAGCCGAACGCGTTACACGCGAGGGTGAGGGGTTCGAATCCCCTTGGAGGCATGGGCATCCACGATACCCCTTGTGGTCTAGCGATATGAGGCGATTGCCGCCGACGACGCCGCTAGTCCACAAGGGGCGTCGTGGGTGCCCACCCACGCCTCCATGCCATTTTAAGTTTCGGTAACTCATGGAGACCGTCCGATTAAGACTGGGGGGTTCATCTGGACCGTCGATTGCACTGTCCGCTGGGAAACAATCCCACTGAGTGCCTGTTCTGGGGTAAATCGCAAGCAGCGAGAGGGCGTCTAACCCCCCTCCCGCTTAATTTTTTTTTTGTCCCCCCGCTCCGATTTTAGCCCTCCATCGGCCTTTTTAAGGGATTTTTTTTTTTGCCATTTTTTCGCTAAGTATTTCTACCCAAGTGTCCACCGTGTGGTAAAATGTGCTGGCCGTACGCTGTCCATACGGTTTGTATGTTTTTATTTTCCATGAGGTCCAGTTTCATGTCATATGAACGGTCTGAAAAAGGCCGTCCATGGGACATGAATCATACGGACAGTCAAGGCTAACTCGGATGGACAGCGTATGGACTGCTAACTGACGTTTCCACGCGTGTGGACATTTTTCAACAAAAAGCGTACAAACACTATAAAGTCGTACGAAAACTCGTAATTCAGCGTGTGCTTTTCCTATCCATCCATGCGGACTGTTCAAAATGTGCTGATTTTTCCAACCATATGGACAGACCGTCCATGGGACATGCCCACGTGTGGAAATGTGCTTATTCATACGAAAATTCGTACGAACCCCACATGGACAGCTAACTGACGTTTCCACGCGTGTGGACAACCGCTCTCATGGACTAGAATGCTTGCGGAATCCACACGGACAACACATAGCGTCCATCCTTAATCTAACGTGTGGACCACGAGTTTACAACCTTGACGTAAGTGTCGGTGCATTCGCGCAGATGTGACATGGAACGTATGAACACCGTTGTCCATACGCTGGAAACCTAAGCCTAGCGTACGAACGCCGTACGTACGACGCACGGACGACCAAAGATGCCATTTTGTCCCTGCGTTGAATGCAGTGGTGAAAGGTGGTTATCCAGTAAGCAAACTCTCCGGCACGTGCGTGCCAATGGACTTTATGGTGATCGATCGCCGTCACCAGAGCGACAACAAGATGAACATAGTGAGGAGGAGGAATTCCCAGAAGATGTTGCCATCCACGAGGCAGCAGATGCGACGATCAAAAAAATCAATCGGCTCTTCTTGGGACCTCAAGAGGACCCAAGCGCAGAGGTAGGTCTTCCTTATCAGCTAAGTCAGCAATTCATCAGCATTCATCACATTCATGCCTTCTTTGAGGATGTGTGTGTGTGTGTGTGTTTGTGTGCGCAGGAAAGTCTAGAAAACGTCCAAGCGTCCGCTGACGTTGTGGCGAACAATTTCGTGTTGGATCTTCTCGTCTCCCACAACCACCACAACAGCTCGCAGGCCTACTTCGATGCGATTCTGAACATTCTGCGTGTTCACTACGTCGACAAAGTAGCCGATAGTGCACATACTCACATCGCAGAGGTTCCATCTACCTATGCACAAGTATTGCAGAAGTGGAAGGAGATGTTCAAGGGATACAACGAAGTGGACGTTTGCCCCGAGTGCTCCGAATTCTTTCAGGACGAGCACGCCAACCGCGACAAGTGTCCGAAATGCCTGGAACCGAGATACGAGGACGGAAAGACGGTGAAGGGGGTATACATTCCTGGTCGAGCTCGCTGTATTTTTCGATGGTGGCCGCTCGAAACGCTGTTCACCGTATTCTTCCTGACGCCGGAGTTAGCCATGCTAGCGCGTACGTGGTGGAAAGAAGGCATGTTGGACAAAGACCCCCGAGCGGAGGTACATGGTATACTGGGTGAGTTTACTCCGAAATTTCAATCCGTGACTGTGTACACCGCATGGACGTAAGGACTGTACATCGTCCGTGGGTACGATTAGCATCGTCCACCCGTGTGGACGAAGCAAGTGCGGAATTCGTATGTCGTATTTCCCACTGCTCGTGCAAACTCGTCCATGTAGGTGAACACCATATGGATGGTAAATACGTACGCCGTCCGTACGCACGGACGTCGTTATCCACTCGTGTGAACAGTTTAATTGCGGAAATCTTAGGTGCCATTTCCCAGAGCTCGTGCAAACCTGTCCATGAGTGTGAACACCGTATGGACAATTCGTTCGCTCGTCGTCCGTACGTGTGTACTTAGTTATCCACCCGTGTGGACAGTTAGTGTAAGGAATTCTCATGTATCGTTTCCCAATGCTCGTGCAGACTCGCCAGGATTTCTCAACTTCGTTCGCAACAAGTGGGACGTCTTTAAAGACCCGAGGAACATTGCCATCATGGCGTGTGCGGATGGCGTCCAATCCTTCAACGACGGCATACGCACGGTGACTCCGCTGTGTTTTACGATTGTCAATTTCCCAGGAGAAATTCGCTGCAAACGAGAATACGTGATGACTTGGGGAATCTGGGATGGAAAACCGAAAGTCAGCAGCAAGTTCTACGACATGTTCACCTTGGAGGTTAACAGACTGACTATCGGCGTACGCATGTTCGATGTGATTACCAACACGGTTTTCACGTTCAAGCTCGTGCTGTACAAAGTGCTCGAAGACTACGTTGGCTTGAGCGACGCAGCGAGACGATTGGGAGCTAATTCGTACTTAGGTTGCCTAAGATGCTGGATACGGGGTACTGAGAAATCTACATCTGGTCTAACGAAAATCATATATTCCTCACTACACCAAGGACTGCAACCAGGTAAACGCATGACCCCTTCGTTTGTCCCCTTTCCTTCTTCGGCTGTACGTGTGCCCACCGTGTGGACACCCCACGGACAGCTCGTGGATTTTTAGCTTACATTATGTGTTAAAGAACACCCTGTTCGGGCTAGTGGATACCGGCGTCCATACGCGTGGACGACGGAACCATATGTCATCCGTACGCGTGATTCACCGTCTAAGCGTGTTGTGTTGATTTTCTCCGCCGGCATTGAGCAGGTGAATCAATTCCTCTTCGCACCAACAGCGAAGTCCGCGAAACCCAACAGCTCCACGCCAAGATGATCAGAGAGGGACGAGTGCCTAAATCAATCATCGAGGAATTCATGAAGCAGAGCGGGGTCAAGGAACCATGCCCGATGTCAATCATTCCTGATTTTGACGTTGTAAAAGACTACCTTCTCGACTTGATGCACATCTTGTACAACCTGATTCACGGCGTCCACTGCGTGATTTTTGGTGATGGTTGGGGACCGAACACACGCAACTATGCGCGAAAGATGAAGGTCCATCGATCGTGGGTTATCGCACCCCCACCCAGAAATGTAAACGATCGAAGATCTGCTGCGAAGCGACTGGCAGGTAAGCTGGTAGGTCGTTTGCGAGTTTCTGCTGTTCCATACGGGTGGACACCTTGTTCCGTCCGGACGGACGTCCTATGCCACCGTTCGGACGACGTATGGACCCTCCACTGTATGCCTAACAATGTAAATTCTTCGCAGACAAACCATCACCGTGGGGACTGTCACCGATCGCAAAGACCGGTGCAATCAAGTGGGTACGAAGTCTGAAGCTCCCGACAAATATGGGACCTCTACCTAAGAAACTTTTGCAGGAGAAGTACAACAGCCCGAATAAGGTGCGGAAGATGAAGGCCGCGGAGCTGGTGGTATCCCTCACTTCTGGGATACTGGGCGTTATTGCATCCTGGCAAAATGCTGACGGGCAAGTTCTCCGTCCACAATACGCGAAGTTCGTCGGCGAATTTGCGGTGGTGGTTCGAGAATTAACCGCCCCCTCAATTGATCCAGAGGTACGTTAATTAGCCTAATCCACGTGTGCTTCGGTGTGGACACCGTACGGACGCCGCACGGACGACGTATGAAGTCGTTGTCCATCCGGGTGTTCCTCCAGTATTCACACCTGTCATGTCCCGGTTCGAGATTAAGGTTGCCTCTCATTTTGCCTTTCAGGAAATGAACAAGCTGCAGAGCCGAGTCATGAAGTTGAGAGATGAGATGGAGCGGAACAACTCCCCTGAGGCGTTGGTGATTATGTCGCATCTTCTCGTGCACATTGTCGACCAGCTGAAGGACAACGGCCCTGCACGGGAAATCTGGATGTATGTCTTCGAAGACTATTTCGGGTTGTTGAAGCTGTCCATCAAGACCCGCTCACAACCAGTCGCCAGCATGATGAAAGGATTGGAGTTGCGGCGAACGGTTTCCATGGTTGCGGGCATCAAGCAGATGCATCGAATTGGTCGAGCTCCGCATTATCGACCTCCTGCAAAGCAGAACATCTTTACAACAAAATCAAGCACTGTGCGGCCATCCGCTGGTGAGCACATCCATAAGTATTATGTGTACCATGCATGTCAGTCTGTCCATGCGTGTGGATGCTTTGTAAGTACGTTTGCACGTAGTTGTTCACACGCGTGGACAACGATCCATACGCACGGACAGTACTTTACTATTGTCCGTTTGATCAATAGCACTTGTCCAAGCGCGTGGACGAAGGGCCTTCCGTGCGGACGACGCCGCCCACACGTGTGGAATACCTGTCCGTACGCACGGATAGGTTTTCACTATTGTCCGTTTTTTCTCTCTTCAGTCTTCTTGTGAGACAACTAATTCACTTGCGCGGCGTCAATCGCAACAGATGACAGGGAAAAGATTCAAGTTTATCTTCGTACCGAGTTCCCCGAGTACGACATTCTGTGCAAAAATTTCGACGACAGACTCGCCTTATTCAACAGGTACCAACTCATATGCGTGTCTGTAAATTGTGCAAATGCCATGTGGATGGCGTATGGACGGCGTACGGCCACCGTATGACAACGTACGGAACACTGAGTCCACCCGTGTGTACCTTGCGAATGCAGGAACGCTGTGCAACGGAATCGTCGCAACCGACGGGCGGGTCGTCGAAGGCCGATGACGAATGACGTGGTTCCGGTGTTTCTACAACCAGACACGTGGCGGAGGTGCCCAACAACTTTGCAGATTCAGCCTTTCACCGAGGAGGAGCAGGCCTTCGCCTTAGCCGGCATCGCCCCGTGGACGGAGTATCCTAGCATCAAGATCGGGCGTGAAGATTTCCGAGTGCACGACAGCGACATTGGTTTGAAGAGCTGTCAACGGTATTTCAAGAGCATCTTTCGAACTCCGGGAGTGCCAACTCAAGCCCAACTTCTTACAGGCGAGATACCGGACGATGACGTTGAAGATAGGTATGGGGAAATCATGAAGATTGTCAAGCTTGACCTTCCCGGTCACGAGATCTTTCTGTTGAAGGCCCGTTGGTACCCAAAGGCGGCTGCGCTTGCGGACGACATCAGCAAGAACATTTACCTGCGCAAAGACATGCCATGGGACGTGTCTCAGCCATTCGTTCGCGCAAACAGCATTGAGAATCAAGTGGTAATTCAGGATGTTCCTTTCATGCCGGCTTGGCTTGCCCGGTTCAAAGGAAATGCTGTCCCTTTGGCCATTCGACGACGAACTGATTGCTTGCAAGTTGTGTTGGATCGCAAGGCGGATTTCTTCCGTGAACTCGATGGTAACAGTAGTAGCGAGGATGACAGTAGTAGCTCATCTGATTCAGATGATTGCGGATGATACACGATGTAATATATATGTAAATAAACCGTATGTAGGCGGATACCTGTATTCACACGCATGATTCCGCTAATCCATGCGGGTAAACTCTTATCCACACGCGCGGATGTATGTGTCCACACGCGTGTTTCAACAAACTCCAATTTCGACGTCCATACGTATGGATTGGCGAATTCCGATCGTCCATACGTCTGTCCACACGTCGTCCGTACGCATGGGTTCGATCGGTGACACGCCTCCATGGTGCCCACATGGCTGATGAAGGGGCAGGAAATGCTCGGGCACACCCAGGCCCGGGTGCAATGGCTGTCCACACGTGCGGACAAGCGCAAACGAGTGGCGCAGCACGGGTCTCACACTGTCCATACGCCCGTCCACACGTCGTCCGTACGCGTCCGTACGGTCCAGGGACACGTCCCCATGGTGCCCATGTGGCTGATGAAGGGGCAGGAAATGCTCGGGTACACCCAGGCCCGGGTGCAATGGCTGTCCACACGTGCGGACAAGCACAAAAGAGTGGCACGGCACGGGCCTCACACTGTCCATACGCCCGTCCACACGTCGTCCGTACGCATGGGTTCGTCCAGGGACACGTCCACATGGTGTCCATATGGCTGAGGAAGGGGCAAGCAGTGCTCGGGTACACCCAGGCCCGGGTGCAATGGCTGTCCACACGTGCGGACAAGCGCAAAAGACTGGCACGGCACGGGCCTCACACTGTCCATACGCCCGTCCACACGTCGTCCGTACGCGTCGGTACCGTCCAGGGACACGTCCCCATGGTGTCCATATGGCTGAGGAGGGGTAGAAGCGGCATTCCTCGCTGTCCGCACGTGTGGACAGCAATTTCCAACGGTTCATGCGTATGGACGGCACCTATCCATACGGTCGGGCAGTGTACGGAGCGTCCACACGCGTAATAAAATCAGGTAAACTAGCATACGTCGTCCACACGGGAGCACACGTATGGACGACGTGTGGATTTATCGTATGGACACCGTATGAACATCACTTTTGCAAATTAGACATTTTCACACGTGTGGATTTTGCAAAAAAAGCGTCCATACGGCGTCCATCTGCAATCCACGCGTCGTTCATCTGAATTTCCACGCGTGTGGACAGGCCAATAATTTGTAGGGATGCGGTTGCATGTTGGTTGCATGCGGTTGCATGCTGGTTGCATGCGGTTGCATGCTGGTTGCATGCGGCTGCACGCCCGTTGCATGTTGTTGCATGCCGCTCCAACCGACCTCTTGTTGATGAAACATAAAAGGGAAGGTTTGAGAGGGGGCGTGCACAAAATGGCTCTGAGGCATGCTGGGTTGCATGCCACCTGGCATATGTTGCATGCCAGGTTGCATGCCAGGTTGCATGCCGGGTTGCATGCCCGGTTGCATGCTGACGGGCGCGCTGATGGGCACGCCGAAGGGCACGTCCGGAACAGGTTGATAAACGTCGACAGCCTGCCCAGTACTGACCCTTGCGATGGAAGCGATCGGTGGAGAGGGGTCGGAGGTGGTCAAGGGGAAGGTGGTGGTGGAAGGGCCCGAAGGTCCCGGTGCGGTGGAAGCGGTTGGTGGAGAGGGATCTAAGGGGGTCAGAGGGAAGGCGGTGGTGGAAGGGTCCATGGCGGTTGTGGAAGGGGGCGGAGGTCCAGACGAAAGCATCAAAAGTCAACTGTCGGTCAACCGTATGACAGTTATGACAATATGACCACTATGACAGTGTCAAATATGGTCGTATGGCGTTTCCAGAATTTAATTCCAGAAATACCAGTCCAGTGGAGCCCAAATACTGCCAAAAACTGTAGAGAACTTGGCCAGAAGGTATAAGGAACTTCCCTAGAAGTTGGGAGGTACTTCCACCATACTTAAGGCTGATAGGCTATTTTTAGCAGCTGGTGAGGATACAAGATCTGGCCTCAAACTTGCTCAGATTGTTAACAAACTAAAAAGATACTTTTTATTTGTATTTTTTGACAATAGCCTCCGGCGGCCTTGCTTAGTTATGTCGCTGAGAGGAGCCCACTTTCCCCCCCCCATACTTAAGCATCCGTTGGCATCCAAGATCAGTAATCTGAGCATCCGCATCATCACAACCACATCCAGCAAAAAGCGATAACGCGGGTCCACTAAAGACGTCTACGCGCATATCTTGCCAGCTTCATAGCCGTCGGAGTGGACCAGCTTCGGACATTCTTAAGATCAAGCCATAAATCTCGCCCAGAGCCTCAAGAAAAAGCAATCCGACGCAGATCCCAATCAAATCCTCCACAAGGAAGATCCCGTAGCGAAACTTTTCCGTGTTTTTAGTGCACGTAACGCGCGCAATTTGAGCCGTTGAACGCAAGCAGAGACAGCTCAAAACTCAAAAACGAAAAGTCGCCCAAGTCATCTTGCAGTCGCATCTTAAGTCCCCACAGAAGATCCCCAACCAAATCTTTAACAAAGAAGGTCCCACAGCGAAACTTTTCCGTGTTTATAACGCAAGCACTGCGCTTATTTCGAGCCGTCAAACGTAAGCTGAAGCCGCTCAAAACGCAAACACAAAAGTCGCCATCTCCAACATCTTGCAAAACGCAGATCCCACAGGTCCATAGAACGTTCCCATCATCTGAGAACCAATTTGTACCAGGCACACATTCCTGATAACTTATACATCTTTATCTCTTTATTTTTCTTTCTTTTCTTTTATCTTCTTTCTTTTCTTTTTATGTTTTCTGCTGTTTTTGGTGTGTAATATTAACTTCACAGTCTTATATTCCACTGTTTTATTTCATGACATACTCTGGCTTCTAGCCTAGAATTACAGTCACTTTTCCGATATAATGTCTGGTCTCAGACCTAATACATCTATATCCTTATATCAGTCTTGGCATACAGCCTAACACTAACATGTAAAACTTGTCCTTAATTCATTCTCTTGATCAACACTAACTGAGGTCCACTTTTCCAAGCTTCCCTTTCAACATGTTGCTCTCTAACAATCACTAGCAGGATTCCTGTATTGACATCTGCCATCGACCAATCATGTGCACATATATGCCTGATTCTGGTACTCCTCCACCAATCATCAGGCAGATCACGATATTGCCATTGCAGATCTTTCTGGAATCCACCAGATCCTCAATATAATTATTGTCATTGCAGATCTTCTCCTGAAATCTGCCTTGCCATCAATGATTTCTTCATACAGCTGTGACCGGCATGCAACAAGGCCCTTGCAGCATGCAACCACCCGTCACCAGCATGCAACCTGGCATATGTAGCATGCAACCTGGTCTCTGTTGCATGCAACCTGGCCTCTGTGGCATGCAACCAGACATCTGTAGCATGCAACCTGGCCTTTGTAGCATGCAACCTGGCCTCTGTCGCATGCAACCTGGCCCCTGTGGCATGCAACCCGACATCTGTCGCATGCAACCTGGCCTCTGTCGCATGCAACCTGGCCTCTGTGGCATGCAACCCGACATCTGTCGCATGCAACCTGGCCTCTGTGGCATGCAACCTGGCCTCTGTAGCATGCAACCCGACATCGGTAGCATGCAACCTGGCCTCTGTCGCATGCAACCTGGCCTCTGTGGCATGCAACCCGACATCTGTCGCATGCAACCTGGCCTCTGTGGCATGCAACCTGGCCTCTGTAGCATGCAACCTGACATCTGTAGCATGCAACCTGGCCTCCGTGCATGCAACCGGGCCTCTGTAGCATGCAACCCGACATCTGTAGCATGCAACCTGGCCTCCGTGGCATGCAACCTGGCCTCTGTAGCATGCAACCTGACATCTGTAGCATGCAACCTGGCCTCCGTGCCATGCAACCGGGCCTCTGTAGCATGCAACCTGACATCTGTAGCATGCAACCTGGCCTCCGTGGCATGCAACCGGGCATCTGTAGCATGCAACCAGGCATCGGTGGCATGCAACCAGGCATACGCAGCATGCAACCAGGCATCTGTATCATGCAACCACTCGTTGGCAGCATGCAACCAGATCTCTGTAGCATGCAACCCCGCTGCTCGTACCTCCCGGTACACGCCTATTACATCCCCCTAGGCACCTTACACGCTCACCCGCACTCAAAACGGGCGAAAAAGGGCCAAAAATCGCGTTTTTTTCATCATTCCAACATGGGAAAAAATTTATTCCATGATCCAAAAACGCGGTGAACCTTAGAATTGTCGCGGCAAGGTGCGCGGCGAACTCCTGAACTCGCTTATTACATCCCCCTAGTCACCCCACACGCTCACCCGCACTCAAAACGGGCGAAAAAGGGCCAAAAATCGCGATTTTTTCATAATTCCAACATGGGAAGAGATTTATTCCATGATCCACAAATGCGACCAACCTCAGAATTGTCGCGGCAAGGTGCGCGGCGAACTCCTAAACTCGCCTATTACATCCCCTTAGTCACCCCACACGCTCACCCGCACTCAAAACGGGCGAAAAAGGGCCAAAAATCGCGATTTTTTCATCATTCCAACATGGGAAAAGATTTATTCCATGATCAAAAAAAGCGGCCAACCTTAGAATTGTCGCGGCAAGGTGCGTGGCGAACTCCCAAACTCGCCTATTACATCCCCTTAGTCACCCCACACGCTCATCACCCGCACTCAAAACGGGCGAAAAGGCCAAAAATCGCGTTTTTTTCATAATTCCAACATGGGAAAAGATTTATTCCATGATCCAAAAACGCGGTCAACCTCAGAATTGTCGCGGCAAGGTGCGCGGCGAACTCCTAAACTCGCTTATTACATCCCCCTAGTCACCCCACACGCTCACCCGCACTCAAAACGGGCGAAAAAGGGCGAAAATTGCGATTTTTTCATTATTCCAACATGGGAAGAGATTTATTCCATGATCCAAAAACGCGGCCAACCTCAGAATTGTCGCGGCAAGGTGCGGCGAACTCCTAAACTCGCCTAATACATCCCCTTAGTCACCCCACACATGCTGCTGAAACTGCCAAACATGTATTCTGCTCTGAGGTCACTGCTGAGGGTGTCAGAGAAGGGCAGGTAAGCTGCTGAATGAGTGGATGGGAAGATAATCAGGTTGGCCGGGAGATCAATGTGCCAGCCAGCCGGCTCGTCGGGGCAGGGCTCCAGGATAACACCGTAGGGCCTCCTGTTGCCTCTGTGGGTGGAGATGAGAAGTGCACTGTAGATAGGTGCTCTGATTGTCTGACGAGCCTTCACAATAGTCCAGATAGGGTAGTGTTCATTAATGCCATTCAGCTTTCTGTAGCAGTCCAGATAGTGCAGTAGGTCCCGATAATGCTGACCATCTGATGTCTGTGATACATATCTGACTGCCATAGTCCAGGTAACTGTGCCATCTGTCTGAATAAGCTGAACACATGCGTGTGACTCCTCTCCGTCAAAGAAAGAACCAATACCATGAATCCTCGAGCCTGCTGTGTCAAAGCTGTCACTGAACGGCTGCGGTCTGTCATAGGATGCATCAAACTCCCGCTCTGCCTGATGTGGGTCCGGAAAGGAGCCCAATATCTCTCCCATGTCCTGATGATTATGAATCCAGTGAGGCTTGCCAACATAGTGTACCATATTTGTCTCTGTATCCAAGATCTTATATGCCAGAGAGCTGACTGATACACCAACAAGACGGCCTGACCAGGCCGCCCGCTGAGACTTCCTAGACATGCCAGGCTGTCTGGAGTTCCTCTGCTGCTGAGACATAATGACATAGCAGTTTTGGCCGAAGGCCTTCAGTTTTGCATAGCCATAGTGGTAGCCTCTGATCTGATGAAATGGTGTTGAAGAGATGTTCTTGTGAGTAGAGAGGTTCCATATGAAGCCAGCATGGGTGGCAGCCAGAGGCCAGTAGTCCTCGGGCATGCCAGCTGCCAGAAGTAATGCCTTAGCCATGTCGGATATCTTGCCAATGGCATTCTCTGCATGAGGATTGTCTGTATGTACTGTAGGTGATGATTTCTGGTGTAATATACGATGCTTCTGATAGAAAGCAACACACTGAGGGTCACCCATCTCTGGAGCACAGTCTGTACGGAGTGTAATGGACTGTGGTGCATATCCCATTGCATGTAAGCTGCCGTAGAAATGAACCAGACAGGTGTAGTATTCTGATTTCTGTACGAAGGTATATACAAATATGAATCTGCTGACATAGTCAATGAACTGACATCGGTACAGGTGGCCGTTGTAGCCAGCTGGTGTAATAGGTCCTGTCATGTCAGCAGCCCACTTCTGGCCGGGCTGTATGGCAACTGATCTCAGCTGGTCATGGTGTCCACGGGGCTTCTGCTTCAGCTTACTTGTACAGCATACTGCACAGAACTGAGAGCAGGTCGGCATAGCTGCTATAGCTCGCCTAGACAGCAGAGGCCGACCGAGCTGGATGCCAGGTAGGTCGTAGAGCTTAAGCAGACTGGCCGTAGAGCCGTGACCCATGACCGCATGGAACTCCACAAAGGGACTGACCCGAACAGGTGTGTTTCTGTTCCTGAACAGGATACAGATCTCAAAGGGAGTGCCATCAATGAATACTCTGTCAGGTCCGCCATCTGAGCCAGCCGGTGTCAGTGGGTGACTGGAAGCATATGTGTGCTTCCGTGAGAAACTGAATATCTTCTTACTGCCTTTAGGATAGATGTGCAGTACCTCCATAGTACATGTCTTGTGCCATATCTGGTGTTGTGGCATATACGGGACAATCCAGAAGTAGGTGGTGTTATGCGGGTCAAGGAGAAAGTCATGGTTGCCCTTAGTCAACATTCTGTCAATCATACTGATACAGAAGGGAATGTTACCATAGAAGAACTGACCCGTCCACTGCTTGGTGTGACAATCATCTGATATGGACCAGTGCTCAAGAGCTGGATGATTGTTACCCTCGCCAACAGGCAGAGAGTCACCATACATAGATACATCAAAAGCCGGAGTACCAAGTTTAGCTGTAGCTGTAGGAGAGCCGTGAGTAGTAGCCCATTTAGTATACTCGCTATTACTCCACTGCCAGTCTGATGAGTCTCCTGTGCGGGTCCTGACAGCTGCTGAGCCGAAGTGGTGAGTATGCGGGTGCTGCGGCTCATCCCAGAGGTAATCCACCTGATTGTCTGTGATACGGTATGTCCTGCCTGAGTCCAAGTGAGTGTAAGTCATGCTGATGAAGTCTGGAGAACTGAAGCCGTGTCTGAGCATAACCCGGGTAGATAGAAGGGTCCTGGCGCCTTCTTTGAAGTGGCAGCCAGGAATAGAGTACTCATATATCTCCCCTGATAGTACCTCACGACCGTACAGGTGTAGTGTGCTGGTCCCGTCAGTTCGGGATACAGGACCTGTCATCACCGTGGAGAAACCAATAGTGGAGGAGGTATCCAAGGCTGAGATCCTGGACCTGGTGCCTGTGATATTTCCAGTGGCACCAGAGTCCACTACAATGCCATCACCGTCCCGTGATAGTGCATAGGCCGAGACAACTGGACTACAGGTGAATACTAGCCCAGGCGGTGGTGTGCCGTGTGCTGTCCAAGTGAAGCCGAGCCACCAAGACATGTGCACCACGGCACCACCGACAGTGATCATGAGATCTGCCAGGTGTGAGGTGGTCTCGAGGACACTGCCAGTCTGATGCCAAGCCACTGAGCCAACACCACCGACACCTCTGTCCAATGTACTGTCGCCTGATATTGACTGGAAGTCCATGAAGAATAGAAACAGACACTGAATGATAATTGCCAGAATGGTTGCCAGGGTCAGAGCCGTGAGGTGTCGGGACCGCCTGCGGCGGTCCTCACTGTCTGCTGTCATAGTTGC
>LGRX02012747.1:0-43882 GCA_001247695.2 Cymbomonas tetramitiformis
CAAAGCCCTGGTGGATAAGATGTGGGAGCGCACCCGCAGCCGCATACGCTCTGGAAGTCGATCGCCAAAGGAGCACGTGAACCACGCCAACCAGCTGGCGGAGAGAATACGCATTGCCCGCGAGCCTCAAGATCGCTGGGAGGGCCATCAGCGCATAGCATTGTGGCACCTCCTCTCGCACGACGGCCGCCAGCAAGTCCTCGAGTCCTCTAGCGCCAGTTCCTCCGACCTCTACGCGGCTTGGAGGGAGCTGTCGCCCGCCGAGCATCTGGAGGCGATCGCCACTTCGAGCCCATACTCTTCCCCCGGTAACAGGTTGTGGGAAAAGGAGGGCGTGCGAAGAGCAGCAGCGAGGTCTTCGGCATCTCTCTGCACCCTGGACACTGAAGTGGGCACGATACCCGGGACAGCGGGAGACGTGGGCCTACCTGGCGCCTGGTGCAGTCTACACGCAGTACATCAGTACAAGATGAGGAAGCTGGGTCCCAGCCCCTTGGGAGCATCCCCTCCGTCATCCCCGCTGGTCGAGCCCACGACAGAGACGGCATCTTCGCACCATGATGACGCGCCGACTACCCCGGGAGGAAACCTTGAAGGTCCATCCGACTGCGCACGATCTTCGCCTGAAGTGGCAGAGGAGACCTCTACATCCAGCTCGCTTTGCTTCACCCAGCAGATGACCACCGTCAGGACGCACGAAGCAGAATAAGCGCCGCCCCGTCTGGACAGCCACCCCATTGCTGAAGACCCCGAGGTGATGGAAGAGGAGCCCTCGGTCGATTCGCTCTGCTACACCCAGCAGATGGCAGCAGCTGGGACCCCTGAGGCGAGAACTGATCACCAGAGCTCCCACCAACTCGCCCACAACTTCCCCACCAGCAGCCCTCAGCATGACGAGGATCCCCTCACCCACAGCAGCCCCTCCAACAGCGCCACTACCCATGTGAGCCCCACAGTAAGCGGTACTACCCACGTGAGCCCCACAGTAAGTGGCGCTACCCATGTGAGCCCTACCATCAGCGGCACCACTCATGTGAGCCCTACCACTAGTGACACCACTCATGTCAGCCCCACCTCGAGCGAATGCACTTCAACGGGCGCCCTGCTGACGGCGAGCGTAGACAACCTCGTCAGCCATCCGACCGAAGATATCGACTTGCTGGATGAGGAGTTCTACGCCGCGTGTAGGCAGACGTCGAAGGAGTGCCGCGCCGCCGCGGACAACCTTCTCCCCAACCTCAAGTGCAAAAGCATACGCACGGATGGGGGAGTTCAATGGAAGACCGACATCGAGGGTACTCTCGCAGCGGCGCATGATGAAGAAGGACCGCTGCTGTTGGTGTTCTATGCGACCCTCAGAGGGCACACGGTCAAGGTGCTGATTGACTCGGGAGCTTCTGACAACTTCATCTCGGAGCAGAGTGCTAAACGATGTGGCCTCACGACACGAGCTGGTTCCGAGATGCGAGTCACCTTAGCGGATGGATCTGTAAAGATCACAGGCGCCACCGCGTACGCCAAGTTCAACACGCACACCACCACGGGCACCTACACGGAGAACGCCCTCGCCCTACGAATTCTACCTCTGGGAATACAGGTGGACGTTATCCTCGGCGGAAGGTGGCTACGCAGTCACTCCCCCGTAACTCTGGGCTATGAGGGGAACGGGTCTGTGTCCTTCCTCAGGAAGTCCCGAGGTGGCAAGATTGGAGACCGCGTCACCATCACGGGTTGCTCTCCTGGGAAGGCACCCGGAGATAAGTCTCCAAAGGGCACGGCTTGTGCGGGATTGGTGGACGAGGTGTTCCTGACTCCCGCTCAGTTGAAGAAGTACTTGGTGTACGCGGAGACGCAGAAAATGCGCGGCAACGATGACCCGGGGATACAACCCGCCTGGCTCATGATGGCCGAGAAATCCCAAGGTGATACGACTTCCGCCTTTGCGGCGACGGCTGTCGACACTGAGGACGCCAAACCGGCTGCGGATACTGAAGACGCAGAGGTGGGCCCCGAGTGGACCCTCAAGTTCCAAGATTTCTGTGGTTCGGAGTATGAGAAGGAGATGACGACTGCTCTGCCGAACATCGATGGTCTCCGACATGATACCCAAGACGAGGCCAACATTAACCTGGACCCTGAGTTGAGCAAGAAGGGGCCGCCTTGCCAGCGCATCTACAAGAAGTCTGCAGAGGAACTTCGCCAACTCCGAGAACGCGTCGAGACCCTGATGTCCAAGGGCTACATCCGACCCTCGTCCAGTCCTTACGCAGCTCCCTGCCTGATGGTCCCCAAACCAGGGAACCCCAAGGAGCTGCGACTGGTGATCGATTACCGACTTCTCAATCGTCAGACAGTGAAGGACAAGTACCCCCTTCCGGACATCCAGATGATGTTCGACAAGATGCAGGGTGCGAAGTTCTTCTCCTCGTTCGACGCGGTGGATGGCTTCTGGTAGGTCCCGATGGCTCCAGGAGATATCGAGAAGACTGCCTTCACCACCCAGATGGGGTCATATGAGTGGTTGGTCATGCCACAAGGACTGCAGAACTCGCCATCTCGATATCAGCGACGAATGCAGCGGGCTCTGGGTCACCTTCCCTTTGTCCGAATCTTCATTGATGACGTGGTCGTTTTCAGCAACACCGCCGCTGAGCACTACGAGCACGTCAAGCAGCTGCTCCTGACGTGCAGGGAGAAGGGCGTCTTCCTCAAGAGGTCCAAGTGTCAACTGTTGAAGAAATCCCTGCGATTCCTTGGTCACTGTATCTCCGCGGATGGCTGCAGACCCCAGCATGACAAGGTGGTTGCAGTGAGAGACTGGCCTGAGCTGGAAACGGTTACCCACGTCAGGCAGTTCCTGGGCCTGGCGGGGTATTACCGCAGATTCATCCACTGCTTCTCCGAGATCGCTCAGCCCCTCACCCGGCTGACTAAGTCGGACGTACCCTGGGAGTGGGGTCCCATGCAGCAGTGGGCCTTCGAGGAACTGAAGAAGGCCCTCACTTCAGCACCAGTACTCGCCTTACCCAACATTAAGGGTGCTGCAGACGGCACAGCACCTTTCGTGGTGCAGACGGATGCCAGCGGCATCGCCCTTGGGGGAGTATTGATGCAAGACAACGGAGACGGTCTCGGCCTGCGCGTGATAGCATACGAGAGCCGCCAGTTCTCAGCTGCCGAGCAGAACTACCACACCGGCGAGCGAGAACTAGGTGCCCTGCACCACTGTACCACCGTCACCTGGCGGCATTACCTCATCTTCACCAACTTCCGCATCCAGGGTGATCACCGTCCCCTTGAGTGGCTGATGGAACCTGGCAGAGAGCTCAGCCGCAGACAGGCGCGCTGGTACATGGATCTGGTGGAGGTGGGAGTCCCGCGCATGGAGTACATCAAGGGGGCACTACTGCTGGTGCCAACGCCTTGTCCAGAAGACCTGACTTCAAAGACAAGGACGTTCGTGAAGGGTTGAAGGAAGCAGGAGTGATCGACCCCACCTCAGACCTGCCGAAAGACCCTCTGGCAACGCTGGAGTCTGAATGCTTCTCCAGTTCACCACCCGCGGCTCATCCCCACTGGGCTCAGACGGTTGACTGTTGGCTTTCAGCAGTGGAAACCCTCTCCGTGGCGGAGCAGGCCCTGGACCTGGGGGAGACCATCGCTCTCGTTAATCCGAAGCTCTATAAGGGGGCGAAGGGAGATGACCTCGACTTCGACATGCCTGACTGGCCTGAAGCCAAAAGCGCGAAGCCGACAGAAGCTCCACACGAACCCCCTGACCGAGCTCCACCTCAGATAAGGATAACGAGGAGTATGTCACGGGCTGGGAAAGCTTCTACGACCCCAGCACCCCCACAGTCGGTGTCACTGAAGACGCAAACGCCTGCATCACGAGCTGATACATCGGCGGCGCCCACTGAGAAGGCGCCAGCGAGCTCACCACCCCCAGAGAAGGCGCCCCAGCAGTCAATTCCACCCTTGATCCTTCCCCCACAAAAGCGGCAAGCTCGACCCCCGGAGGACTCGCAGAATTGGCGTGTTCGCGCAGAGTACTCCTCGAAGTACGCCGAGAAGTTTGGGCCCTTCGACATGGACGCCTGTTGTGACCTTGGCGGCCGCAACAGACAGGCGGATCGATTCTGGACAAACTGCCTTTCTGAAAAATGGAGGGGTCTTCGGGTTTGGTGTAACCCCCCATATAACTCCAAACACATTACTGTGGAGGCGATTCTGAACAAGTATATCTCAGAATGGAAGGCGGACCCGTAGAACACTTCTGCGGTCTTCGTCCTGCCAGATCACCAGTCCAAACTCCCCGCGTGGCGTAAGCTATTCAGGAAGGCCAATATGCAGATCGTGGAGGTCGTCCCTACTCACGATGACAAGGGCGAGCCTAATCAGTTCTTCGAGAACCCAGATGGAAAGGCTTTCGACCTTCGCTGGCCTGTCTTGATAGTGCACGCCCCTCCCGCCAAGCCACAGCCAGCACGCGTGAGACATCCGCGAACGACTCCCGCTGTGATAAGGACGGGTGAGGCAGCAGATTTCAGAGACACGATCTCCCAGCAGTCGGACTCGAAGTTCCTGCGTGCGCTGAAAGCAGAGTACACCCGAGAGGGGTCACTCCGTTCGCTGCGGGAGAAGGTGAAGGCAGCGCCGCACCAATGCCTACAGGACTTCAGGCTGGTGGGTGAAGTAGTTTGGAGAACCGCAGCAGGGAGATATCAGTTGGTGCTGGGGGAGGATTCTCCGCTTCGGGAGGTGGTAATTCGTCATGCTCACGAGTCATTGTCCTCAGGTCACACTGGGAGAGACAAAACTCTGGAAAGAGTGCTGCGACGCTTTTATTGGCGTGGTGCTGCAGAGGACGTGGGTACCTGGGTTGCATCCTGCGCGGTGTGCCAATCAGTGAGACCGCGGGGAACTTACCCGGATGGGTGGCTGAATCCTCACAGCATCCCGAACAGACCATGGCAAGATGTCGCAGTGGACTTCGTCACCGGCTTGCCCGTGTCAGAGAGAGGTAATGACGCTTTCGTGGCCTTCACGTGCAAGCTGACGAAGATGGTCCACGTCATACCGATGAACTTCGGCGACAGCTCTGCAACTGTGGTGGCCAGAATCTACTTTGACTCGGTGTGGCGCTTGCATGGCGCACCTATGAAGATCGTCTCTGACCGTGACCCGCGATTTCAGGATGCCTTCTGGCAGGAACTCATGAGAGTAATGGGTGTGAAAGTGGCTCGCACCACGCCGTACAACCCTCGGTCTGACGGCCAGGCGGAACACAGCAATAGGGTTATTGAGGACATGCTCAGGTCCTTCGTGGACGCCAATGTGGAGGACTGGGACTTGTTCACCACTAACGTGGAGTTCGCGATCAATGACTCCAGAAGTGAATCTACTGGCTTCACACCATTTGAACTGGTGTTTGGGTTCTCACCGCTGTCGCAGTTGGACCTTTTCCTGGAGGCCGCGCAGTCCACCGCTGGACGACGAACAGGGGGAGTAGGTACCGCACACGAAGTGGCCGCGAAATTTTCGTCGCAGCTGCGGGACGCCAGACAGCGGTTGGAGCTGGCTCAACAGCGACAGCGCGAGCAGTTTGATCGCAGGCACGGACAGCGGGAGTATGCTGTTGGAGATCTGGTCTGGATAGAAGCGAAACACCTTACAGAGAAGGTGATGGATCGCTCCATCTGTAGGAAGTTGACAAAACGCTGGCATGGACCAGTCCCTGTGACCGAACGCTTCTTCAGTGATATGCAGATGACCATGCCAGAGGCCGACAGGGGAGCTCCAGTAGCCTACCGCCTACGCCTCCCCCCCCACTGGCGGATACATGACGTGTTCGCTCAACACCGCCTCAAGCCGTACACCAGCGGTCAAGACGCTTTCGCCGCGCGTGATCACCTGGCAGTACCTGAAGAGGTGGTAGTGGACGGTCAGAAGGAAGCACATGTTGAGCGTATCCTTGCACGTCGGGTGCGGCCTGTTCGAGGAAAAGAGGTGGAAGAATGGAAAGTTCGCTGGACTGGCTACTCCAAAGCTCATGACCAATGGAGGACGCGTGACAAACTCGAACGCGGAGGTCCACTTCAACAGCTTCGCGAATTCGAGCAAGCGAGGCTGCGCATGGAGGCACAAGTTCGCGACGAAGCCACTCGGCGACGTGAGCAACGTGGCCGTCACTCTGCTCAAGCTGGGATGACACTGGCTCACCTCATCACCAATCCCTGCGATGAACTGGACCAGCTCGAACAAATGGAACATGATACCCCTCTGCCGTGGGAACGTCAAGAACGCACGGAAGATGGGTCGTTGGCACTGGTGACAGAGCTACTGGCGATCCAGACGGAAGCAACCCGCATGCCCAGAATTCTTGTACTTTTCAGTGGCACCGGTTCAGTAGAAAGAGAATTCCTAAATTGCTTCCCCTCCGCTTCAGTGGTGACCCTCGACTCCGAACACATCTGGCATCCCACTCATGTGCAAGACATCCTACAGTGGGACTACAAACAATACCCGCCTGGATTCTTCAATGTCGTTTGGGCAAGCCCCCCCTGTAGACAGTACAGTCAAGCGCGCACCACGGGAGGACCCCCTGATCTTCCCCAGGCTGACAAAATCGTGCGACGAACATCGCAGATCATTGACTACCTGGAGCCAAAACACTGGTTCATGGAAAACCCCAGGGGTCGCTTTCCCAACGCGTTGCGGCTCCGCCCCATGATGCGCCAGCTTCCTCCCCCGCTGGTGTGTACCTACTGCATGTACGGTACGCAGTACATGAAGCTCACCTGCATATGGACGAACTCAGCACCACCCACGCCCTTGCTACGCTGCACTGCTTCGACACCATGTGCGTGCAGATGGGCAACCGGTGCTCACCCAGAAACTGCTCAGCTGGGACCTCATCCGCAGCAGGCTGGAGCGGGTCAATCCGCGAGCGTATATCCCGTACCAGCGCCCCTGCTTTTCAACTTTTCCGACATCTACGCCTCCGCAAGACTGAAGACCCGCTTTAGATTCCAAGCGGCACCCTCCTCCATGAAAGTGGTGCCCTGGTAGCGGCAGGCAAGCTGTGCTCGAAGAGGAACCAGAGAACCTAAGAACTGGAAACAGAAAGGAACCAGAAAACCTAAGAACTGGAACTTAGATGGGTACCTTAGCGGAGTGATCCCAGGAGGTAGACCACTCCTAAGGGGGGGAGAGTTGTGCCCGGAGGCACAGCGTGAGCCGATATGCCTATGCGTCCGTATGTGTGTCATCGGGAGTAATCTGGGATTGGCACGATGACAGTGAAATTGGGCTTGAAATCACGATGAGAATGAGTACCAGATGTCCGGGGTATGACAGTATGACACTATGACACTATGACACTATAGTAGTATGACAGTACTGTGGGGTGGTCATCGTGGCACTCAGTCAGACCCTCGAAGAATGGTCAGATTCGCATCGGGATCGGAAAGACAATGAAATCGAATATCAGATGTCGGGGCTATGACAGTATGACAGTATGACACTATGACAGTATGACAGTACAGTAGTATGACAGTACTGTGTGGCAGTCATCGTGTCAGTCTGTCGATGTAACATCTGAATCGAGAATGACGAATCGGAATTAGAAATGAGATCGGATCGGGAATTGAACGTTGAGCCGAAGTGTGACATCGGCTGCCGGGTGGTTGACCCTACAACCTGAGTGACGAGTGAATAAGTAGAGCACTTGAGAAGTGTTTAGCCTTCAGAACTCGGAACCGAATTATCGTTTGTACCTCAATCTGGCCTTGATCCAATATATTATAAAATCCGAATTGTGTACCTTTGCACGTTCAATCAAAAACATAATTCCGAGCATCTGTCGTACTGCCCACGGGCACACAGGCGTCTCTTCACCAGTTGATGCCGCCGTCCTTTCTCCTTCAGCAGCACCACTGAGAACTCACTGTCGCCACAATGAACGTGCTGCCGTGACAACGAGGTCCCCGTGTCCGGTCTGCCGAAGGTCACGAAGGCAACAACCACGTAGGCGAAGGCTCGCAGTAGCCGTAGCTCCTCAGGCGATCTCGGAGTCAAACTCAGCGCTGCTTCGTGCACACGTCGTACGTGTGTCGCTGGCAGCCACGTCCGCTGGGTCTCGATGTTCTCCTCCTGCACCGCCAGCTCCGCCTGGATGGTCGCCATCCCCTTCACAGCTCGGGTCACAGAACGCCCCTTCGCTGGTCCAGGAAAACGTAGGTCCTCGTGGTAGTTGTTGATGGCAGACAGGTACGGCTGCAAGGAGGCCGACTTGATGCCCCCGTCCTTCAACAGAGAGGCGATGTACAGCAACACCGTCGCCTCCGATGCTGGCAGCCACGGCCGTTGGTGCAGCTCACAAAATAAAATGAAGCGCCGCGCCTTCGGTCCGTAGTTGCCCATTGTCGTGTCCAGCAGTGCCTTTCTCTGCATTGTCACTGCCAGTTCCGTGAGCTGGGAAGGTCCCAACTCACCCCTCCACCGCTCACAAAGTGAGCGCGTGAGGAAATTTTGTACAACACCACCGCGCTTGTACTCTTCGTAGTCGCCTCCGCTGATCCGCTCGGTGTTCTCGCCGTCCGCGTCCGTTGCCTCGTCCGTGCTGTTGATGATTTTGAAGTTCTCCTCGGACAAGTCCAGCGTCTCCTCGTCGCCGTCGTCGTACAGCACGTGCGCCTTCCCGTCCTCGTTGAACTCCTTCACCACACCCGGGTAGAAGCAGTCATCGTCCTTCCAGAACACCTCGATTTTCGTGCCCACGGTCACCTTGCTCGCTGTCGTACTCGTAGCAGAGCTTCTTCGTACTTCAGCAGCGTAGTAACTCACGGGCGCGCCTCGATGAAGAACATCACAGCGTCCCACTTCGAGGGCCCGAGCAGCTCGGACCCTCCCAGCCTGCTCGGAGTGAACAGGTCCCTGCGCCGTGGCATGATCACCACCTCGGTGGCCAGGGCCTCCAGCTCCCTGAACCAGGACTGTCCCGGCCAGTACGGAGCCACCACCGTAGCAGCGGCCCCCTCCTCCCGCAGCTTGTGCGCCACCTCGTCCAGCAGCGCCCACGGGGGGTTCACCCAATTGTTCTACCCCCGCCAGTCGTACGTCAGAGAGTCCACACCTTCGCACCTCGGGTCCTTCCACGCAGCGTAGTACCGAGGAAGCTGCGCGGAGATCTCGGAAGCGAACCGGTCGACTGTGTAGGGTCCCCACTGCTTGTTGGCCCACACGAACCAGTCCCGATTCAGCCGCCAGTCGTCCAAATGCTCGCAACGCGAAAGGTTGTCGGCCCACACGTTGGCCTCGCTGCGGATGTACCGAGCCTGCAACTCGATGTCGTGCAGACTCAGTAGCAGCCAGAGTCTCCTCATTCTCCTCATCAGGTCCGGGTTCCTGGAGGTGAAGTGCGACAGCATTGCCACCACCGCCTGGTTGTCGCAGTAGAGCCGTACGACCTTGCCCTCCAGCTCCTTCAGGAACGCCTGTACGGTCTTGTACACGGCCTCCAGCTCCAGGTGTGTAATGTGCCAGCTGCGCATCTCGTCTGGCCAGAAGCCTCGCGCGGGGAACTTCAGGTTCAGCACTCCTCCCCAGGTTGTCATCGAAGAGTCCGTGTGCACCTTCGCTCTCGTCGGGGACCTCCAGATCTTGCGCCCGTTCCACCTGCTCATCACGGGCAGCCTGGACCACCATTCTAAGTCCCCCCGAGCTGCACGCGAGATTTTTACCTTTGCTCCCCAGCTGCGTTTCTCTGCCAGCACAAAGTAGAGCTCCCGTAGGTAGAGCCGCGCCGCTGGTACTGCCAAGTACACGGATTGGCAGAGTCCCGTGAAGGAAGCCAGTCTCCTGGCAGGAATCCACCTCCGATTTCTCGCTGCGTCGCACAGGATCTCCTTCGCCTTGGTGTGGATCTTGTGTACCCGTCGTTCTGTTACACGGAATTGTCCCAGCTTCAGGTCCACCTCCAGCCCGAGGTGCTCCACCACCTGCGTAGGCTCCCATTGGCCCTTCTTCTCGTTCCGCCGTAGGCCAAGTCGATGAAGCACCAGTTGAACTTTTTCTCGACGCAGAAAGCCTTCTCTCTGAGAGTCGACCAGCACCAGAAAATCGTCCATGTACGGAGTACTCGCATTCCGCTGTGACGGTTCGCGTTCTCGCCAGCACCACCGGTCCTGCGACGGACTGACCATCGCTGTCGTACTGCGGAACCGTCCCGCAGCCTCCTGATTTCTCTGCGATCCTCCGCTGCCTGTGGAGAACGTAGAGCCTCCACCATCACGCGTACGAACTTGCAGAACACTCTCGGAGCGTCGCTCCATCCGAACGGCATCGCTGAACATTGAAGCAGGTCCCCTTGCAGGTCGAACTGCATGAAGCGTTGAAAGTCCGGGTGGATCCCCAGCGCATGAAAACCGTGTTGGAGGTCGAAGCTGAAGCACCAGTCGCCCGGTTTTGCCAGTCTCCTTAGTTTCTTCAGCGTCTCCATCTTCACACGATTTTTCACACACCATTGGTTCAGCCATCGGAAGTCCACCACCAGTCTCCACTTGTTCGTACCCGGTTTTGGCACCAAACAAGCGCGAGAAACATGAGATCTTCTCGTCGCTCTCGTCCAGGCACCGTTCTCCGGCCTCTCCTTCTCCGCGTCCAGCCACACCTGCTGCTGCCGCGTAGCATCCCTCAGTGACACCCCGTGGTCGAACGGAGGCGGAGCCCGCGCTTCCACCTCAACTTCACCCCGTGAGTAATCCATTGCATCACCTCGGAACTGGCGCCCGCCGCGCGCCATGCTCCCCTCCGTTGTCTCACCTGCTGTTGCACGGTGAGTTTTCCCCGCCCAGCGCCCGGAGAGGGTTGTTGCGCTGGACGGGGTGGCGGCACGCACATCACACATCGGCCGCGGGCTTTCCGCCCCGGCCCTTGCCGCCTTTTTCAGTAGGCTTCTTACCGTCCTTCTCCTCCTTGTTCTTACGGTCCTTCTAGCGCAGTTCTCGGTCCCGCGGATTCACCACCCGCGTTTCCGCGTTCGCTGTGTTCTTCGCCGTCATGCTCAGCATCGCCTTGCCGCGGTTCTTGTCGAAGTCGTTCAGCCACTGCTGCAACACCTCATCTGCCACCACGCCGTCTGCTGCCTGGTAGACTCTGTCCTCCACGAACTGCAACTTTGCGCGTAGAGCGTCCGATCCTCCCCGCTGTGAAGAACCAGGCTCCTGCTCCAACTGCCCGCGCAGTTCCAGCATCGTCCACCGGTTGCACAGCAACGCGTACACGCCGTGCACCGAGTTGGTAACCGCGTGGAAACGCTTCTGCCACTCGCTCTTCGTCAATCCGCAGTCCTCGTTCACGTCCAACGTCTCGTTGCACTCGTCCACCACGTCGTGCAAATAAGACAACGTTGGAGCCAAAACCATGCACTCGTATTTCATTGAAGAGTTGGACTTCTTGGAGAGCGCGTCGTACGTCTTGCTGCCGTGCAGGTCGTACAACTGCGGCATCCTCGATGTCAGTGTAGCCGGCCGCGGTGGGAACGGGTTGATCGAGGCTGCTGGCACGTACTCCAGCTTCCTCCTTCTCTCCAGAAGTTGTTCGGCGGTCTTGGCTGCGGAGTCCGGGTCAGCAGTCCCAGGCTTCGCCGCCACCTTTGCCTCCAACTCCACGTTGAGCTGTGCTTGTCGTTGAAGCTCATCATGCAGCCGGCGATGCTCCTCTGCCTGCTGCCTCTGCATCTCAAGCAGCTCCCCTTGCTGCTTTTGCATCGTCAGAATTTGTTGCATCAGCACGTCCTGAGTGGACGGTGCTGCCGGGGAAGGGGAAGCCTGCCCGATGTCTGGCTTCCCCGGGAGGGGAGGGAAATCCTCTGTAGACTTGCCCTTCGCAGTTCCAGCCATTTTCTCTCCCTCAAAGGAGTCACAGTGAAGTCAATCGTACTGCCGTAGCCGATGTGAAGCCGTCGTTTTGAAGTCGTAACGCCGTCCCCGCGACTTCGCTGTTAGATCTCCCGTCGTCGTTCGATCGCCGTCGTACAACCTAGTGGTCTCGTCACTACCTACTCTACTGTTTTACCGGTGAAACAGGTGAAGAAATTTACAAAATCAGATTTGCAGTAAGCCTCACAGAGTACCGTAGGTACCCGTGAAGTTCCTGTTTGCAAGAGCAAAAGGAACAGAGCTGAACAGGCGTGTCACTTCGTGGCTACTTGTACATCCTGTTTGTGTCACGGAGCTACATGTGTCATTCGGCTCTACTGCAGCAGGAGTCACGGATTCTGAAAGTCTGAAACCACAAAAATTCTGTTGCACTCCAATTTGAACATTTTGAGAAAGTAGCCAGTATGATGAAATTTCTGAGGGAAACACCTCTTGGATATATACGAAATGATGTGCAAAGGTATGCCACCCAAATAGGCAGTATGGAAGATGAGGAAGGTCAACATATGAATGTAACGCGTAACAAGATATGTAAAGTTGTACGACACACGAATGGAAGCTATCAAAATATGATGCACAACAACCGCGAAAACAACTCACAAGACACATGGGATAACAAACAAGCGGTTACAGCAAGCCCTGAAACTGCAAACATGATAATAATGCGAAACCCTAACCTAACGGAGCGACACCTAAGCAATATGGGACATTTAAAGGTGTGTAGAGGTAAAACTAGGCGAGAATGTTTTACACAACTCCTGTATATGATGACTGGATTATGGGAAGTAAAAATAAATGCAAATGGACAACATTGGACCTCAAGCGAATTGTACTGGGTACAATTCGTAAAAAACCGAAGTTTTGTAAAAATGACTCCCGTGATGAAATATTTTAAGGAAACACTCCCCGGGACTGTACAACAAGATATGCAAAAGAACGGGGCCCAAATATGCAGTATGGAGGATGAGGGAAGGCAGCATACATATGTAGCGCGTAACAAGGAAAGCAACGCGGAACGAAAGGTACATGGAAACCGGAGAAACACGATGTGTACTGACCACAGAAATGACCCACAAGGCATACGGAAAAACAAACAGTCTATTAAAACGGACTATAAGACCGTAGGCACAATAATAAAGGGAAACCCTAAACCTGAGGAACCTCACCTAGGGGAAATGGGGAGAATAGAGGTACATAAAGGTAAAACTAGGCAGAAATATTTTACGCAATGCTTACATATGATGACACAAGGCGAGAAAATGAAAATAAATGCAAATGGACAACATTGGACCTCAAGCGAATTGTACTGGGTGCAATTCGTAAAAAACCGAAGTTTTGTAAAAATGACTCCCGTGATGAAATATTTTAAGGAAACACTCCCCGGGTATGTACAACAAGATATGCAAAAGAACGGGGCCCAAATATGCAGTATGGAGGATAAGGGAAGGAAGTATACATATGTAACGCGTAACAAAGAAAGCGACGCGGAACGAAAAGTACATAGAAACTTACAAAACACGATGTGTACTGATCACAGAAATAACCCACAAGGCATACGGAAAAGCAAACAGTCAATTAAAATGGACTATAAGACCGTAAGCACAATAATAACGAGCAACCCTGACCCGGAGGAACCTAGGGGATATGGGTAGAATAGAGATACATAAAGGTAAAACTGGGCAGAAATATTCTGCACAATGCTTACATACGATGACACAAGGCGAGGAAATGAAAATAAATGCTAATGAACAACAATGGACCTCAAGCGAATTGTATTGGGTACAATTCGTTAAAAACCGAAGTTTTACAAAAGTGACCCCCGTGGTGGATTACGTGGAGGAAACACTCCCCGGGTATGCACAAAATAAAATAAAAAAGCACGCAGCCCAAATGCGCACTCTGGGGAAAGAGGGAAAGCAATATACAAATGTAACGCCTAACCAGGAAAGCGATGCAAAACGAAATGCACATGGAAACTGGCGAAAAATGATGCACACCTGCCATGAGCCCATGACGGCAAAGGCGATATAGTTGCAGGGCTAAGGCAGATTAGAAGGGGTAAAATGAGGAGGCTGGAGCAAACGCCACCGCGGCACGCAAATGTGGAGGCACAAAGGGGGCTCAGCAGGGAGGCGGAAACGGATGTCAGCAATGTTTCTCTTTTGCTCGAATCCTCATTTGCCAAAGGCAGGCACTGCAATACATTTCATTAAAATGATTTTGTAAAGTGTTTTAAATGCATAAAGTGCTTTTTGAATGCTTTCTAAATTCTAGTTTTGATGAGATGTCCAGACTGTCTGTGCACGTCACCAAAAGGAAAGAGTCCTCTGGGTCGGGAGCGGTGGGAAGAGCAAAAGGAACAAAGCTGAACAGGCGTGTCACTTCGTGGCTACTTGTACATCCTGTTTGTGTCACGGAGCTACATGTGTCATTCGGCTCTACTGCAGCAGGAGTCACGGATTCTGAAAGTCTGAAACCACAAAAATTTTGTTGCACTCCAATTTGAACATTTCTCTTTTGCTCGAATCCTCATTTGCCATGAAACCAAAGATGAAACTGTGAGGAACACAAAAGAAAATCTGATCTCTGTCACTGTGACCATGTTAACCAAGCGAAGTAGTAGTCCATGTCTGTGTCCCTCAGAGCTGTCGGGTCGATGTAGTGCTGCACTGCCGAAGAGAACTGTGACCAGCCTCCCAGGAAGCACACTTTCTCCATTGCAACACCCACAGCTCGAGCACACGTCGTCGCACCCTTCCGGGTGCTATGTGCAGAAAAGTGACCTCCTTCCGGGGGTCTGCAGTCTAGCTCGCTGAGAGCCAGACCAATCTAGTCATTTGCCACTGAAGCCTTGAAGTTCTTCGGGTCCTCGGGTAGCAGCCAGTAGGCGTCAGGTTGAGTCTTCTCAAAACTGTTCCAAGCCGTGTCACGGTGGAACTCCCAGTGCTCGATCAACTCCTTCAAAAGAGCCACCCCCTTCCAGGGGATGCACAGGTGTCTCTTCACCAGGTGATGCCGCCGTCCTTTCTCTTTCAGCAGCACCACCGAGAACTCACTGTCGCCACAATGAACGTGCTGCCGTGACAACGAGGTCCCCGTGTCCGGTCTGCCGAAGGTCACGAAGGCAACAACCACGTAGGCAAAGGCTCGTAGTAGCCGTAGCTCCTCAGGAGATCTCGGAGTCAACTTCAGCGTTGCTTCGTGCACACGTCGTACGTGTGCCGCTGGCAGCCAAGTCCGCTGGGTCTCGATGTTCTCTTCCTGCACTGCCAGCTCCGCTTGGATGGTCGCCATCCCCTTCACAGCTTGGGTCACAAAACGACCCTTCGCTGGTCCAGGAAACCGCAGGTCCTCATGGTAGTTGTTGATGGCAGACAGGTACGGCTGCAAGGAGGCCGACTTGATGCCCCCGTCCTTCAACAGAGAGGCGATGTACAGCAACACCATCGCCTCCGATGCTGGCAGCCACGGCCGTTGGTGCAGCTCACAAAATAAAATGAAGCGCCGCGCCTTCGGTCCGTAGTTGCTCATCGCCGTGTCCAACAGTGCTTTTCTCTGCATTGTCACTGCCAGCTCCGTGAGCCGGGAAGGTCCCAACTCACTCCTCCACCGCTCACAGAGTGAGCGCGTGAGAAACTTTTGTACAACACCACCGCGCTTGTACTCTTCGTAGTCGCCTCCGCTGTTCTCGATGTTCTCGCCGTCCGCGTCCGCTGCCTCGTCCGTCAGCTCCGACACGCTGTTAATGATTTTGAAGTTCTCCTCGGACAAGTCCAGTGTCTCCTCGTCGCCGTCGTCGTACAGCACGTGCGCCTTCCCGTCCTCGTTGAACTCCTTCACCACACCCGGGTAGAAGCAGTCATCGTCCTTCCAGAACACCTCGATTTTAGAGCCCACGGTCACCTCGGCTGCTGTCGTACACGAAGCAGAGCTCCTTCGTACTTCAGCAGCGTAGTAACTCACGGGCGCGCCTCGATGAAGAACATCACAGCGTCCCACTTTGAGGGCCCGAGCAGCTCGGACCCTCCCAGCCTGCTCGGAGTGAACAGGTCCCTGCGCCGTGGCATGATCACCACCTCGGTGGCCAGGGCCTCCAGCTCCCTGAACCAGGACTGTCCCGGCCAGTACGGAGCCACCACCGTAGCAGCGGCCCCCTCCTCCCGCAGCTTGTGCGCCACCTCGTCCAGCAGCGCCCACGGGGGGTTCACCCAATTGTTCTCCCCCCGCCAGTCGTACGTCAGAGAGTCCACACCTTCGCACCTCGGGTCCTTCCACGCAGCGTAGTACCGAGGAAGCTGCGCGGAGATCTCGGAAGCGAACCGGTCGACTGTGTAGGGGCCCCACTGCTTGTTGGCCCACACGAACCAGTCCCGATTCAGCCGCCAGTCGTCCAAATCCTCGCAACGCGAAAGGTTGTCGGCCCACACGTTGGCCTCGCTGCGGATGTACCGAGCCTGCAACTCGATGTCGTGCAGATCCAACAGCAGCCAGAGCCTCCTCATTCTCCTCATCAGGTCCGGGTTTCTGGAGGTGAAGTGTGACAGCATCGCCACCACCGCCTGGTTGTCGCAGTAGAGCCGTACGACCTTGCCCTCCAGCTCCTTCAGGAACGCCTGTACGGTCTTGTACACGGCCTCCAGCTTCGGGTGTGTGATGTGCCAGTTGCGCATCTCGTCTGACCAGAAGCCTCGCGCGGGGAACTTCAGGTTCAGCACTCCTCCCCAGGCCGTCATCGAAGAGTCCGTGTGCACCTTCGCTCTCGTCGGGGACCTCCAGATCTTGCGCCGTTCCACCTGCTCATCACAGGCAGCCTGGACCACCATTCTAAGTCCCCCCGAGCTGCACGCAAGATCTTTACCTTTGCTCCCCAGCTGCGTTTCTCTGCCAGCACGAAGTAGAGCTCCCGTAGGTAGAGCCGCGCCGCTGGTACTGCCAAGTACACGGATTGGCAGAGTCCCGTGAAGGAAGCCAGTCTCCTGGCAGGAATCCACCTCCGATTTCTCGCTGCGTCGCACAGGATCTCCTTCGCCTTGGTGTGGATTTTGTGTACCCGTCGTTCTGTTACACGGAATTGTCCCAGCTTCAGGTCCACCTCCAGCCCGAGGTGCTCCACCACCTGCGTAGGCTCCCATTGGCCCTTCTTCTCGTTCCGCCGTAGGCCAAGTCGATGAAGCACCAGTTGAACTTTTTCTCGACGCAGAAAGCCTTCTCTCTGAGAGTCGACCAGCACCAGAAAATCGTCCATGTACGGAGTACTCGCATTCCGCTGTGACGGTTCGCGTTCTCGCCAGCACCACCTGCTTTGCGACGGACTGACCATCGCTGTCGTACTACGGAACCGTCCCGCAGCCTCCTGATTTCTATGCGATCTTCCGTTGCCTGTGGAGAACGTAGAGCTTCCACCATCACGCGTACGAACTTGCAGAACACCCTCGGAGCGTTGTGCCACCCGAACGGCACCGCTGAACATTGAAGCAGGTCCCCTTGCAGGTCGAACTGCATGAAGCGTTGAAAGTCCGGGTGGATCCCCAGCGCATGAAAACCGTGTTGGAGGTCGAAGCTGAAGCACCAATCGCCCGGTTTCGCCAGTCTCCTTAGTTTCTTCAGCGTCTCCATCTTCACGCGATTCTTATTCACGCACCACTGGTTCAACCATCGGAAGTCCACCACCAGTCTCCACTTGTTCGTACCCGGTTTCGGCACTAAACAAGCGCGAGAAACATGAGATCTTCTCGTCGCTCTCGTCCAGGCACCGTTCTCCGGCCTCTCCTTCTCCGCGTCCAGCCACACCTGCTGCTGCCGCGTAGCATCCCTCAGTGACACCCCGTGGTCGAACGGAGGCGGAGGCCCGCGCTTCCACCTCAACTTCACCCCGTGAGTAATCCATTGCATCACCATGGAACTGGCGCCCGCCGCGCGCCATGCTCCCCTCCGCTGTCTCACCTGCTGTTGCACGGTGAGATTTCCCCGCCCAACGCCCGGAGAGGGTTGTTGCGCTGGACGGGGTGGCGGCACGCACATCACACATCGGCCGCGGGCTTTCCGCCCCGGCCCTTGCCGCCTTTTTCAGTAGGCTTCTTACCATCCTTCTCCTCGTACTTCTTACGCCGATCGTTCTCCTTCCAGCGCTGGTCTCGGTCCCGTGGATTCACGACCCGCGTTTCCGCACTCGTTGCATTTTTTGACGTAAGGCTTAGCATTGCCTTGCCGCGGTTTTTGTCGAAGTCGTTCAGCCACTGCTGCAACACCTCATCCGCCACCACGCCGTCCGCTGCCTGGTAGACTCTGTCCTCCACGAACTGCAGTTTAGCACGTAGAGCGTCAGATCCTCCCCGCTGTGAAGAACCAGGCTCCTGCTCCAGCTGTCCGCGCAGTTCCAGCATCGTCCACCTGTTGCACAGCAACGCGTACACGCCGTGCACAGAGTTGGTCACCGCGTGGAAACGTTTTTGCCACTCGCTGCCCGACAAATCGCAGCCCTCGTTCGCGTCCAACGTCTCGTTGCACTCGTACACCACGTCGTGCAAATAAGACAGCGCCGGAGCCAGAACTAGGCACTCGTATTTCATTGAAGAGTTGGACTTCTTGGAGAGAGCGTCGTACGTCTTGTTTCCGTGCAGGTCGTACAACTGAGGCATTCTCGATGTCAGCGTAGCCGGCCGCGGCGGGAACGGGTTGACTGAGGCTGCTGGCACGTACACCAGCTTCCTCCTTCTCTCCAGAAGTTGTTCGGCGGTCTTGGCTACGGTGCCCAGGTCCGAAGTCCCCGGCTTCGCTGCCACCTTTGCCTCCAACTCCACGTTGATTAGTGCTTGTCGGTGAAGCTCATCACGCAGCAGGCGATGCTCCTCTACCTGCTGCCTCTGCATTTCAAGCAGCTCCCCTTGCTGCTTTTGCATGACCAGAATTTGTTGCATCAGCACGTCCTGTGTGGACGGTGCTGCGGGGGAAGGGGAAGCCTGCCCGATGTCTGGCTTCCCCAGGAGGGGAGGGAAATCCTCTGGAGTCTTGCCCTTAGCAGTTCCAACCATTCTTCTCCCTCAAAGGAGTCACAGTGTAGTCAATCGTACTGCCGTAGCCGATGTGAAGCCGTCGTTTGCAGTCGTAAACGCCGTCCCCGCGACTTCGCTGTTAGATCTCCCGTCGTCGTTCGATCGCTGTCGTACAACCTAGTGGTCTTGTCACTACCTACTCTACTATTTACAGGTGAAACAGGTGAACAATTTCTTACAAAATCAGATTTGCAGTGTGCCTCACAGAGTACCGTAGGTACCCGTGAAGTTCCTGTTTGCAAGAGCAAAAGGAACAAAGCTGAACAGGCGTGTCGCTTCGTGGCTACTTGTACATCCTGTTTGTGTCACGGCGCTACATGTGTCATTCGGCTCTACTGCAGCAGGAGTCACAGATTCTGAAAGTCTGAAACCACAAAAATTCTGTTGCACTCCAATTTGAACAGAATGTTGGACGGAAGACATAAGGGAAAATGTGGGACACAGGAGAGGGACATGATGCGAGCAGAGACACCCCGAAAGACAGCCGAGGCATGCGAGGCTGAAGATGTAGGGCCACTACTTAGGGGGGACGACGAAAACGGAGGAACAATGCCACGACGTACGGCGTATCAAGCGTGTAATGAAAAGCGCGACGGATTCCTTTTCGATTCCTCAGATGCGCATTATATTTTTCATTGTTTACAAATTCCGAACAGCCGTCGGATTAAATCAGAAGGACATCTAAACCGTTATCGAAATCGCACCGGTATCTTTCTGGAATCTGTCCGCTTCCGTTCGCGCTTCTTAAGCGCTTTACACTGTGAAAACCTAGTGCAGCAGGGTAGATTAATGAAGAGATTGATAACTCGTCACGATATATTAGAAGCGAATAATGTTTATTATAAGCTATTATGAACGCTAGGAAGCATCCCCGCACAGATTCGGTGACTGGAAGCAGATCCCGGATTCCCCGCTTCGTGTGGCGGAAGGCGGGAACCGGCATCCGCAAAACGGCATTCCCTTCGGTATCCTGCCGAAGGGAACGCTAAGAAATAGTAATAACAACGACTGAAACATATTTTCAACGCTGTATGTGTGCATCTGTGTTTCATTTGGTCATTTGGTTCACACGCTTCGAGCCCCGCGGCACATCCGGGATGGCGCGTGTAAGTTACTAAATACGCAAACCAACGCAGCAAGTACGTCCATATGGGCTGTTGAACAAACGTTACTTGGGGCGTTGCGAGAAACCGATGGGAACAGCTGCATTCGTACATCTCTAGAGATGATGTAAAGAAGTAGCATGCCAAATCTTTGCGAGAAATTGGATTCACGCAAATCCCCAAGGTACAATTGTGAGGACCTAAGCCCTCGACTACCTCAAACCTTCAGAATGCCCTTTCGACAAAGTTTGGTATGCTTTTTCTGCACCTGCACGTTCCGGGGCGGCTGCATATAAGCAATCCCAATATTAACGCTATAAGTATTTAATCTCGGATTTTATATCCGTCGCGTTTTTAAATATGGGCTTGATACGCCGTACGACGGCAGCAATGGGAACCAAGGTGGTACACCACGGAGACAAAGGATAGGGAAAAAAGTAGGATAAGCAATAGAAGAATGACCACATACTTCCTCAAAGCAAACCGGCAAGAGCATGAGTATGCGCACAAACGGGGGAGAAGGTGTGAACACATAATAGGGAGAACCTGCAGATGGGTACAGCAAACTAAATATGACAGACCAAAGCTGGTCAGGTGCAAGGAGGAAGCAAGGCGGGCAACAAAAGATAGGAACCGGTACATGTGGATGAAAAAGCATGGGGAAGTGCACAGCATAAAAGGCGAAAGTCGCAGAGTAATGAGGATGGAAGGGGCAAAAATAATGGTTGTGCATATAACAATAGACGCACTAAGCACGCTGGTAAAACAAGAGCAGCAGGCACGGGAGACGACGGAAAGGGCACAAGCTGGAACAACACCAAAGCCCTCCCATATGGAGGGAGGGCCACAAATGGATGCAAAAGATGAGGAAGCCATGGCAATGCACATAGATGCACCGAGTACGCTTGCTAAACAAAAGAAAAGGGAGCAAGGGAAGGACAAGAGAAGGGAAACGGAAGCACAGCGACAACCCTCCCAGGTTGGGGGAAGGACACAACCGGGAGTGGGGACGGAAGAACAGTACCCCAGGAACTCGGTCACGCAGGGGATATTCAAGGACGATGGAAAGCTGAGCATGTACCAAGTGGACCTGGCACTTGAGGAACTTGAAGAAAACCCCCCATGGGCAAGAACCATACAGGACGTGCTGAGGGTACTCAAGGGAAATGACATAAGCTCCCTGGAAATGATAAGGAGGAAAGTGGTCAATGGTAGTGGCACGCAAATACCCATAATAGGAAACGGGCACTGGCTACTGTTGATGATACGGGTCTGCGACACAGGCGGCAAACGCACCCTGCAGGCCTATGTGTACGACTCTATGGGTGCAGAAAAGCAGACGCGCAGGAAAGGTGCTCCAAGACAAGTGGGAATGACGGGGGAATTACAAACAGCAATAGACGGGTGGGTGAAGGATAACAAGGGGGCTATGAAGTGCCAGAGTCCCGAGCCACATTGATGTACGACAAGCACCAGTATGACACTTACAATTGCGGCATATGGGTAATATATATGACAGAACTGTGGCAACAATGGTTGCGGGAACAAAATGGAGCATGGATACAGCAGGTGTATACAAAAACGGTCCAAACCAGTCGATGTGTTGTGCTACACACTACGGAAATAGCGCAGAAATGCAGAGAAAGATTCCGACCAAAGGTAAGGGCGGCTATTATGAAGGAGGATGTACTGCACACAGAGCAGGACACTACAAAGGTCGAGGTGGTCAGTGAAGTTGAAGCAAGAAAGTCGCAGGTACAAGAAGTCCAGACTCAAGGTAAATGTGCAGCAGACGCTGTCATGAGAAGAATGGCACAGGACTTCACAAGGGAACGAGTGGAGGAGACGATGCGACAGCAGGGCGTTGGTATGCAGACACTAATGGAGGTCGGAGAAGCACTCTAGGCAGTAAGGGAAGAAGACGACACTCTCATAAGAGAAACGATGGAGAGGCTAAAGAAAGATGGGCACAACCAAATAGGGATTAGGGACAAAGAAAAGTGGGGTATGATGATGCTTACGGTGACAAACCAGGACATACAGGCGCATATGTGGGTCCCGACCGGAGGAATGCGAGAACAAAATGAATTACTGGTTGCAGTGGACACATGGGTCCAAATGCGAGCAATTTGTGATTGGCAAAACGGAACCTACAAAGGGATGATGACACACAGCACGCCTCCAAAATGGGAAACTTACAGCCAAGGGGAACAAGCCGCGCGGGTGGCAGGAAGCTGGAAATACTGGCACGTTGATAAAAAACCAAGGCACTTCAAACTGGGGGCCAGGGGCACAGCGGAGGCGCCAGGGGCAGCCCGGCAGATGGAACCGATGACACGACAAACAGGGTTACCGCCCGCGAACAACATGGAGGAAGTCGACGAACAGATGGATGACAGCACGGTACCCACAAAGGCAAGGCAAAGCATAGGCAAAGTGGCAGGAGAGGAGGGCGTACGCTTCGCGGAGAGACTAGTACAAACCACGCTACAGTTCCGGGTGGAAAGTGCCGAACAGGCGAGCAACAGACTAGAGGAGGAAAGAAGCACAGCGGAACGCAGGAGATTGCGGCCTCCGGCAAACAACAAGAAGAACCAGCCCGCGAAGGCACCAGCTAAACCTGACAAAGGGAACAATGTGGAGACCAAAGGGTCCCCAGAGGCGTTGAAGCACTGGGGAGGGAGCATGCCGAAAACAGAGAACTTAGACCCCGAAAAGATGCAAAGGGAGCAACCGCACACCATAAAGTTCCTCACATGGAACATACAGGGGTCGAGGCACTCGCTGTATGAGCTCGAGGAACAAATGAGGGAATGGGAAATTGATGTAGCGGTAATTACGGAAACCAAAACAGCGAACGAGGAGATAAGGAGACACTTTAGGAACAGAGAGCAGTCTAACGTATGCACCAGCGTGCCGCGAGGAAAAGGTGAAGTAGGTGAGGACTACCAGACGGCAGGCCTTGCTGTCATACTCACAGGGGAGTATGCCAAACCACACAACTACACTGAGGTAAAGGTGCCGCACCCGCAACGCGTACTTACGCACACGCTGCTACACTTCCCGGGGGAAAAGTACCTGCACCTAATAGGGGTGTACTACCCGGTTGAGGGGAAGGACGTCGAGAATGACGCAAAAGAAGACGTACACCAAGGGGAATTTAATAGGAAGGCAGCTAGAAGTGGTTTTCGAGAGTATGTACAAATGGTGACCTCTACTAGTGAGAAAACCACAGGGGAAACGGTTCTCGTGTGCGGGGACCTGAACGCTACGACGGGGAAACCAAAGAACAGCAGGGACAGAGACTGGAACAAAGTGCTCAGCACAACCGGCCTACAAGATGTAGGGGGAACCAGAGAAAAAACCCTGACCTGGCACAAGCAGAGAAACATAGACAGAATGCTCGCAAGCGGAGCGGAGAGGAGACACTACACGCAACCCCGAAGGCGAACTCACCGAGCTACACACAAGTGACCACAAAATGGTCCGCACAACACAACTGGACCTAAAAGCTTGGGGGACTCACTGCCCGACGGCACAAAAGCAGCAAAAAACTAAAGCAGACAAGCTGCGACTCCCGCTCACGGAAACGGAGGGAGCAACCCTCAGGCGAGTACTAGACACCGCATACACAAGGAAACTGCAAGATGAGCTGCAGGAAGCAATAAACTCGGTAAAGACGAGTGCCACCATAAGACACAAGAGAAGAGCAATAGACTACGCGGGGGAAGTGGTGGCAAAAATACTGGGGGCAGCAAGGGATGAGGCGGTGTTAAATACCAACCTGCCGAAACAAGCAGCGCCGCCGTCACAGCAACATGGACTACACCTGCCAAAAACCCTTCGCAAGGAAAGAGACGGTCACCTAAGGGAGCGGAACAGATGCCGCGAAAACATAAACCTATGGAAAAAGGGCATAGAGACACGGGAATGCGCAACTAAGGAGGTACGGACGACGGATTTCGACAATAGGACAGAAGAGATGAGAGAATGGGAGCAATGGGAAAGGGAACAGAAAAAATTGGCAGCAAAAGAAGCAAGGAAATGCATTCGGGAACATGAGGCGAACCGAAAGCAGAAAACGAGACTGAAAATGAGGGGAAGATACTGGGACAACATAAAGCACTACCACAGAATGATATATAAGAAGGAAATAGCATAGAGAATGGGAGTGCACCAGCGGCGGCAATACAGGCCGTGGAGACAAGGCACGCGGAGCTAGTGGTGGGACGCCAAAAGGTAGCGCAGGCAATGGGCGAACACATTGCACGGTCGACCCCATACAAAATGCAAGAGCTAGAAACAGGACTCATGGATGCGCCACCATGGCCGGATGAGAAGTACAAGAACTACATGCAGGAGAACAGGTGCACGAGGCCAGACCTGACAAAAGTAAACCTAAGGGTGGACAAGGAAGCTTACCGACAAGCTGTGAGGAAAATGAAAACCAACAAGGCGGCGGGACCCATGGGGATACAAAATGAGATACTAAAGCAAATGCCGGACAGATTCCATGACCAATTATGTGAACTCATGCAGCTGATGTGGGTGCACAGGCACACGCCGCTGCCATGGAAGAAAGGCTACTTATGTTTTCACCACAAGCAGGGCGATGTAACGCAACAAAAGAACTACCGACCCATTGCGCTACTGGACTGCCTATTCAAACTATACACTGCTGTACTCACGAAAATGCTAGCAGACTTCTGTGAAATAAACGGAATGCTCTCGGAGGCGCAGGAGGGCTCAAGGGGAAAACACGATACAATGAGGCAACTCACCAGAGTAACAAATGCCATAGAGGATGCTAACCTCTCCAAGCAGGAGTTGCATGCAACCTACGTAGACTTTGAGAATGCCTATGGGTCTGTCGACCACGAGAGGCTGATAGCGACACTGAAACACCTAGGTGTGCCCGCACAACTAACGGAAGCCATTAAGGACATATTGGGGGAGAATGAGGAGGACTCCATGCAAATGAGGGCAAAGATAGGGGACCAGGTCTCGGAGGAAGTACCGATAAGGAGGGGAATTTTACAAGGGGACAGCATGAGCCCGCTCCTATTTATACTGTACCTCGAACCTCTCCTCAGGTGGTTGGAAGTAGGGGACCACGGGTACCAACATATGTATGCGACGGACAAGGAACTCAGGGGGGAACTGAGAACCTCCTCAGGGGCGTTTGTGGACGACCTAATTATTCTAACGAAACTCATGACAGGAATGGAGCAACAACTAAAGAAGCTGGCAGCATTTGGGGACTGGAGCGGGCTTCGCATAAACAAGGACAAGACAAAGATAACGGGGGTAGAGCATGGCAACCGAAATGTAAGGAAAGCAGGCACCAGGGGATAAAATGTGGAAGCCGCACCCTAAAGGTTCTCAAGGCAGGGGAGACTTACAAATACCTAGGGTCCTCCTCAATATGTCGGGGACCTGGAAGGAGGAAAAAAGAAAGTCACTGCATGAACTGAAAAGAAGGATAGAGGCATTGTTGGCTACACCCCTTACGAAAAAGCAGAAAGAGTACTCCTTAAAGTCGGCGGTACTGGGAAAATTCAGGTACGGACTCCACCTCGGGATATATATACACACGGTGAGATACAACACGCGGAGAACCAGCTGGGGGCAGCACTGAAACAAATTTATGGGCTCCCGGTAAACGGCACCCCGAACAAATTGAACACGGAAGAAAAGGAAGAGTACGGACTGGGGCTACAGTCCCTAGAGGCAATATATGCGCAGGAGGTCTACTCGTGGTTGGCGGAGGCAGTTCAAAGCGAAGAGGACAAAGGGGTGCAGATGGGATATGGCAAAAGGGAAAGAAACCTGCAAACCAGGCAAAGAATGTCGCAAGTCAGCAGGTCCACCGCCGGGCTATTGGAAAGACACTTTGAGGAGAGAGGCCACAGCGGCGACAGGGGTAAGCTAAGAATGGGGTTACAAACACAAACGAACACCCTAAGGAAGATGAATGCCCTAAATGAGTATGGGGTGCACGTAAAAGGGGTAGGAAGCCACATGCGGGAGCTGGCCAAAGAGGCCCTACCCATAATGAAGCAGCTGGGGAAAGCCAGGAGAGTGTACACTGACGCGAAAATGGAGGGCACCACCAAAACAACCAAGTACCTTAGAAGAATGGACGAGGAATACAGGGACCCATAGGAACAGCCCATGACGACAGGGTCTGAGAAACTGGGAACGGTAAACGTCGTGAAAGAAACGAAAACTGAGCTAGCTACCAAAGAGATAAACTTCACCAAACTACTCACGCTGTTCAAAAATTACCCGGACCTCGGGTACCTCGCCACTGCAGATGGAAAGAAGGCACTACCAATAACAGCGCTGAAAGCGACTGGGGGAAGGGTACATGACAATAACACAGCACATAAAATAACCCAGGGCATGTTGCACCTATACCCCTACATTTGTGAAGCACAGCCCAATAGTGTTAATAAAGCAGGGGACCACTGGGACCACGAGTGGAACAGAAGGCTGAAGCCGGAGTATGTACAAGAACGAAAAACAGGAGAACTAGAAAAATACACCAAAAGCACAAGGAGTATGTCAGAAATAGGAGACTGGCCGGCACAAATAAAGGCACTCCATGAGGCCGGGAACTGCTTGAAGGACATAATGCAACTGCTGTCCATGTACCCGCTGGCCAACCAAACAAAACACTTTGAGGAAGCAGGGGTAGAATGGACGGAGCAGGAAAGGGAAACCTTGGGTATAGGAACGGAGGACCAGGAAAGAGAGGAGGATGACATGATGGTGACACGGCACCCACCAGAGGGAACAAAAAGAAAGTCAACGCAACGAGACAGGGGCCAATGGGCAAGACAGGAGGACCCGATGGAAGCACCGGGTCGGGAAGGAACCCACGCACCCACCAAGATATTAGCCAGCAGACAGTACCTGAGCAATTACACGGACGTGACCTCAAAAGTAATACTGTATGAAACGCAGTGGACGGACAGCGAAGGGAACGTACTGACGACGTGGAGCACGGAAAAAACAATTAGAACGCACTTATTAGCGTACAACTCCTCCTCGGACCAAGGATGGGAGGACCTCGTGGACGAATGGGAACATACCAAACAGGACAAACGGGCCAAACGCGAGCCCGTGGATGAAATACTAGCAGGGAAACCAAGCAGTGAATAAAGGTACTGGAAACAACTAACCCACTTGGAGATAAGCACGGGGGAAACGAACCCAGACCAGGACATTAGACACACACCGGGCACAAAAAACAGACAACTGCGCACGGAAGGCGATACCGCCTACTCCTACGAACCCGAGGGAGGCCTAATAGGCACGCTCAGCACGGTGAAGGTCCGGGAGCTATATGACAGATATGCCAGGGCAGTGGGGGATGGCGCAGTACACCGCCCGACAGCAGAACAACGGGCCAAACGACTAAAACTAAAACTGGAACACAAAATACACGCCGATACCTTTGAGGAGGAAATTGCGCAGCTACTCATAAGATACTCCAGCAAAGCAGAAATGAAGCACAAGAAAAGAAACCTACAAAACCACTGGACCTTTCCCCCGGAAATGATGGAGGCAGTCCACGAAGCCATGGGAGCCCGGACGGAAGTCTTTGCCTCCCCACTCAATGCACACAAGAACACCAAGACATACTACTCGCAATACCCAAGGGACTCTGTTTTCGGGGTTGTGGGCTCGGCCTGGGAGGCGCAATGGGAACAGCTGGGGGCATACCAATTCAACCCAGAATATACGGCTTAGGACCTTTACAGAGCGCTAAAGAAGGCGATAAACGCCACGAAAATAGCTGAACCTGTCCTAGGGGTGGGGATATACCCCACATACGCCAAAAGCCCGTACATTTTGCTAAACTAATTGCTAAACAAGCACATGGGATACAGGGTACACGAGCTGCTCGAGGTGAAGGAGGGGCAGTTCACTTTTCTACCACCGGACCACTGGATGCAAGGTAACCTACAAAAACCTAAGCGATGTAACTGGAACATGAGGATACTAGCAGTTGCAAACGCGGCGGGATGGAGGATATTCTGCCCAAACGCGCTCAGAACCCACAGCATATTCAGCGAGGCCCTTCTAAGGTGCCCACAAAGCAAGGTCAGGACGATAGGCAGGGCATGTTACGTACACCGGCCTCTTACACTCAGGGAACGGATAGGCAGCCCAGGTCGATAACGGAATGGGGGAAAGACTGTGTCATAGACCCGTCTCCATGGACGAACCACGAGCTACCTGCGCTGCACGCCCTGCCGGGTGAACAACTGGGAAGCCACGTAGAGGAGACAATTGACCGTTGGATGGAAGACAGGGGGAGGGAAGGGGAACACAGAGGAGGGGACAGGGAACCGAGACCCACAATAACGGACGTACTGGGAGAAGAAATAAACAGGGATGCACTCAGAAGGTGGGCGCCGCAATTTACGAACCCTGACACAACAGAGGAGGACATTAATGGGGACCAGTGGTTGCAGTGGGAACGGGGTGAAATGGAGGAAGCTGAACCACAACCCGAGAGCCAGTGGGACAACAACGGGAAAGGATACCCAGAGCCTGACAGGCGATTCAACAGGAACGATATGGTCTATACAGATGGGAGCCAGAGGAAAGTCGAAAAGGAAAACGAGGAACAGGAGGAGGTAACGGCGGCGGGCGTTTGGGACCCAAGAGGGGGACAGGACATGGAACACATGCAAAGATGGATGGGCCATTGCCAAACGGTCGACAGAGCGGAGCTCATAGCCATATATATGGCGGAGCTCATAGCCATATATATGGCACTAATGCTAGATGCAAACGTGGGCAAAGAAAAAGTAAACATATGCACAGACAGCCTAACTTCACTCTACCAAATACAAAACATGAAGAGAAGGCCACACACATTGGAAAAACACGTGCACCGAGATATGCTGTGGAAAATAATGAAGCGAATACAAATGCTTAACGGGGAAGGGACAAAGGTGGCCCTGTACAAAGTCAAAGCACATGTAGGGATACATGGAAACGAAATGGCGGATGAGGTAGCCAAAAAGGCTTGTGTGGAGGGAGAATACGGCCTGAACCATGACAACACTAACACAGTAAAGCTACTGGCAATTTGCGAGTCTACGGAAAGAAAACTAGAAGGTCACCAAGCGATATTTAACCATGTGACAAGGAAAGTACGGGAGGCAAAAATGACGGGAGAAACAAACATCATACAAAGATTGAAAAGGAAGCTAGAGACCAGGCCGGAGGAATGGGAAACCAAAAGGCAACGCATTGCGAGAATGGAAGCCGAACATGCGCGAAGAAACGGGGAACCAAATGAACCGGAAGTGGAAGAGGAAACTGGGGGGGACACGTGGCCGGAAGAACTGGAAGGGCAACAGGTGCAAGAGGAAGAAATAATATATAAAACTGATGATTCTGCATCTGTGATCGGTGCCAATTCCATGAATAACACATTACCAAACGGGGATTTGGGTTTTAGTTTTTTTTTTTAGAGGCTGATGAAGACATACGAAGAAATAAAACTATATTTAGGTTTCAAGTTGATAAATTTCCAGTTGCGACTGGTGCTTCAACATTACCGTTAGGTTGTTTGAGGAAGCACAAGAAGAACAAAGAGCACTCCAGGAAATGGCACAACAACAAGCAGCAGCACAAAGGGAGGCACAACTTGCGAGAGAGTGGAGGAGGGCCTCGATGGAGAAAATTCGGATAGCGGTTCAAGAAACGCCGGAGAAATACATGCAACACCTAAGGGGGGACAAAGCCATGCACAAGCTCTCCAACGAATACTGGAAAAAGGGAACACAATACCTGAACGAACATGACGTGACTGTTCTACTAAGATGCAGGGCGAACAAGCTGCCAGCGGGCCCCTACAAAAGATGGCAAAGAGGAATACGGGAATAAAAGTGCAAATGTTGCGGGATGCCTAGGCAAGTGAATGCAGGGGGCTTCATACGCACGGCCCATGTGCTAGGGGGTGTACAGAAAGAGAGATAAAGAACATGGTAATAAGCAGGTCAGATGAGACCACCAAAATGATAGCAAACGGTATGAGCAAAGGCAGGAAAGGGGGATGCATAATAAGGACCCACGCTGGGAGGAGAGGGGTGGAGATGAACGCGGGCAGACCAATAGAGAACTTCCTGCTCACAAGAGGGCAATGCAGAATGGATGGAAGAAACACACCAGCACCGGAGCATGGAAAGGACACCATACCACACTATGTAGACATAGTAATGCTGGAAGGAACCGAAAAAGGAAACAAGCAGCCTGGGTACACACACCTGAGAGCAATGGCAGACGCGGGACATATACACCTAGTTGAGGTAACCTACACCGACGAAATGAGCTGGGAAGAAGCACTGAAAAAGAAGTACACGAAATATGCACCACTGGTGAAACTACTAGAGCTATATGGGTACAAGGCAACATTACATGTGATGGTATTCGGAAATACAGGCATGATATACGAACACACGGAAAAAATACTGACTAAACATTTAGGATTTGACAAACAGGAAGCCCTTCACTTACCCAGGAAAATACACGACCTAGCCACAGGATATGCGGTAAGCCTTAACAGACTATACAGGAAAAAAGTGGACAACAAACCGGACCGAGGAAAAAAGAATAAGAGTCATGGGGACTCACAAAGCCCCACACCCCGTTCACGAGTGTCTCTTTTTCTTTTTTCTTTTGTTTGGCTGCCTCACGACGGGGCACCATGCAGCACAGTGAAACGTGTCTGCATCCGCTGACATGGTGAGCCAAAGTTGAATTGTGTCAAGAGCTCTGGTATTGCCTGTCGGGGGAGTCGTCGCGGTTGGAGTGTAGGGGAGGCATCGGTGGCAAGGCAGTGGAGGCATTGGGGGAGGTGCGGGGATGCAAAGGGGTGTGGGGGTGTCCAGGGGATACAAAGGGGGTGCCCAGGAGACTGCGGTGCACCATTGAGTGGGCGAGGGGCGTATCAGCAAGTTGGAGATGTAGATGGTTTGGGGGAAGCGGTGGCGTACCAACGAAGGTGCGCTAGCGCGCAAGCTGGAGGGTGCATCCGGGGCGGCGCTGTTGGGGATGGCTGCGTGCTGGGAGCGTCGTTCGATGGCAGTGCGGCGCTGATCGATGGTGGGCTGCGCATCGCGGAACATGTAGTGCACGGCGTCCATGGCGTCCTCCGGGTGGTCCAGGGAAACATTCTCCAACCCCATCTCCCGCATTGCCCCCAGCACCCCCGTCATGTCGTAGTCTGCAGCAGCGATTAGAAGTCGGGCAAACGCTAGCCGTTGCTTTTCCGGGATCTCCTTCGTCAGCCCGAAGTCGATCAGCACCTGCCCTATCACCCAAATGTCCTCCCTGCTGAGCCTCTTGCCTCAACCCCCCCTTACACCCATGCAAGCGGTCACCTCTTGAGTCTTCACTCGTCAACCCGGTCTGCCAGTCGGGGCCCTCAGGAAGCCAATGGGAAGTAGACAAAACCTGCCACGAACTCGCTGCGCGAGGACGAGGGTGTGGAGGGGGAGAAGGGGTCACCGGAGTGTGGGAATTTCGCTGTATTAGCATATTGCCGGGGTGTGGATCTGCATTGAACAAGCCGTCGATGAACACTTGGTGGGCAAAGGAGGCCGTGATGTTGGTCAGGATCGCCTCGCATTGAGTACGACCGGACACTCCGATCTTCGCAAGGCCGGACAGGTCCGTGGGCTTCACGCCGTCGATGAACTCTAGGAGCAGCACGCGCTTCGTCGGGTGCAGAGGGGGCATACCTCCGTCACCTGCTTGGCTACCCACACCACACCGCTCAGCATCAATCTGCCCGAGGAGGTCAAGTCTCTCAACATCGCTCGGAGGCTGTTCACTGGCCTCGTGCGAGTGAAACACAAACAGTGTGACCGTCCTTGACGTGGCCTCTCCCCCGCAGGCTTGCTCCGCTCCACGGTCCTACAGCCATTTCCACCTGGCTGTAAACTGTACACACAACGAGGTCGTTACACGCAGCACAAGAGCTCAACTTCCTGCATGTCGTTAGAGATAGGAGCTCTTTGCATGCCGCAAGCTTGCTACAGGTTGTCACAGGCTGCCGGAATCCTCTCGCTCCTTGTGCGCCGTCAGAAGACTGCGGCTTTTTGCGCGCCGCAAAATTCCTTTAGTTTTTGCGCGCCGCAAAATTTCTGTAGGATTTGCCGCCAAATTGCTTTGGTTCTTTGCATATCGCCAGAATCCTATGGCTCCTTGTTTGCCACCGGTTTTCTGCAGCTTTTTACACACACCATCAGACTCCCGTGCCCCGCCGCAACCGCAAAAGGTCTGTTGGTTTTTGTACACTTCAGATTGCTTTGGCTCGTCGCATATTACATGCTGCCCGACTCCTGTGTTCTTTGCTCGATGGCAATTTCCTTTAGGTTTTCACGTGCCGACAGATTCCTGTGATTCTTTTCACGTTGCCAGCTCCAAGCAGCTTTTTGCATGCCGCCGGGTTCCTGTGGGTCTTGGCAGACGCACCCGAGATGCGAACAACGAAGGGGATGTGGACGTGGATGTTCGGATCCTTACGGAGGTTGGCGGCTACACGCTCCATATTCGATGCCTCGTGCTCAAAGTCCAGCTCCTTAACAGTCTCCTTGCACCATTCCGTCAAGATATCCCTGCTCTCCTTGTCCTCACCCGCAAATTCGTCTCTGGCACCGCCATTGAAAACTTTTCTGGAGACACTTCTAAATCAGGACAGGAATATGTGACTGGATAAGATGCCCACTCATAATCTTCAGTCTGCAGTCTGCGGTCTCAAGCTCCCCTGCTTGTTGAGCCGGTCAATGCCTCAAACTCATCAGGCTCGAGAAACAGCGTTCGCAAGATTGGAGATAAGTTTAGGGTCAGGGCTCGATGGGGCGGTGAACACTTTCCCCTCTTTCCTCTACGTATACTGTCTGACAGCATGCAACTTAAGGCCTTCTTGACAAGACCCCCCCCTACCGTCCACTTTCTAGCCTCCTCCACCGCCCCACCCCATTCCTTGTTGTTGGCTGATATGCGCACGGTTGGCTGTGTGAGGGATGAGATCCGGCGGCCTGCAGAGAATCGTCCACGTTGGCGGTGGCTGCATAAATTCAGGGAAGCCCTGGAACGGTCAGTTGGTAAGGTGCAGCGGGCATAAAGGCTGCAGGTGCTCGTCACAGACCTGTGCCTGCTACTGGATGCGTGCACCTGCCCCCCAAACTGGGCACGCCCGAGCTGGCCCGTGGGCGACAGCACGGTAGCATCACCTGAAGTCATACTTCGGCTCCTTCGCTGCGAGGTAGTTCGCCAGGTACACCGTGTTGTCCAAATCTGAGCGCATCGAGGCCCCTCAAACCCATAAGCGCCGCGAATTTGCCAGCAGAGTGTGGCGTGCTCACGTGTAAACTACGAGCCTCAACATCAAGATCGAGGCCGGATGGCATCGCTCAAGGCCTTTCGCCACGGCCGTGGATCGAGGAGAAGGAGGCCCCCAAACCCCGGCCAAGGCTATCGTCCATGGCCGTGACTCAAGGCAAAGGGTGCACCCACCCTGGGTGATGATCCTGTCAATGTTGCGATGTTGTACTTTGATCACCACCTCTTGTCCTGAGTGCAGCACGGCGCGATGCACCTGCGTGATGGGTGCCCCACATTCCCGCCCGTGTGCAAGCTTCTCACAGAGGCTTTTGAGAAGTGAAGTCGGCCCTGTGGCACCGTTTGTAAAACACTATGCAAGCGCTTCCGAAAAACTGTTTGAGAGCACTGAAGTGGTTCCAAAAGTACATTTTAGAAGTTCCAAACGTTTGCATCGACTCTGCGAGGCTGTCTGAGCGCGCCTGAGCTATGGAGGCGGTTCCGAGCGGCTCTTTGTCGACGGTCTCGAAGGCTTTCTCAATCGGAATTTTAAACTCCTCTTCGATGGTGCGTCTGCAGTATTAGCCAATCGCGCAGAAAGAAGGCACGTTAGGGAGCAAGCCCTGAACACTCTGTGGGGAGCCAAGCAGGCTGGCCACTTTTCGTACGGCATAAACAAGGCTTTGAATATGAATCGTGGAAACATACTGGAAAACTCAAATGGTTTCACCCGTAAAATCCGGAGGAAAAAGAGTCAGACACCTACATCCCGCCTGCTACTAGCATTGAACCCCGTGAACTAGCATTGAAAGATGGTGCTCGGACTTTCAATTGCTGGAACGAACAAACTGCCTTGCGCTGAAGGCCGAAAAAGCTCAATAAATATATGTGGGCATTTCACAGAAGTTGGGTGACGCGATGAAGATTGAGATATTGGAATCGCAGACCACCTGGTTTCAGACCAGGAGCGGACGGGAAGGCAGTCTTGAAGGGCCACGAGCTCGGCGATCCAGGCGTCTGGCATGACATCAGTGCGGGTGGCAACGAACTGCCCGAGCTTCACCCACAGCCCTTCCAGCTTGACTATGTTTTGAAACACATAGCGCGCCATGCGAGTATGTACCCCATCCCAGAACTCGGCCTTCGCCTGCACGTGCGACAACTCGTTCAGTTCGGACCTGTAGCGAAGTCGCCAGTTGGTCAACAGAAGCAGTCGAGGGCGAATCGGGCTGTCCGACCTTAACATCTTTAATTTTTTCTGCCTTCTTCCCAGCCCTCTTGTACGTAGCGTACACGAAAAATGCCACGCAGTAGATCTTGAACCTTCGAGTGATAAGCTGGATGTCTCTCCAGACTACCGCGGCATATATGCCAAAGCTCCAGGAGTTTGGACGCATTTCCTTTCAGCCGAGTCCCGGGCGTACAAGTGCGAATTCGTTTGCTCGATTCGCAATCCACAATTGTGTGAATAAATCTGTGTGCGAATCTGTAAGTTTTATCGTTCAATGACGACAATTAGGCTATTTCGCAAAGGGTGCATATGAATAGTTTCGAAGGGGACAAGACGTCGAATTACGCTCCGTGGCATGTCTCCCATACTGCGTGCGAGAAGCTACCTTACACGTCGAGAAGGTTTAGACGGTTAAGCAGTGATGTGTAAAAAGGTTACAGTAGCGTTTCCCTGTCGTGTGCTATCCCCTCTCTCTCGAGCGTTCCCCTCTCGTTGCTATCGTGCCCTCTCTCTCTCGTCTACTGTAGTCTCTCGGAAACTCGAAACCACCGTCAAGCTCAAGGCTTGCTCATGTAGATGTTTGAATTTGTAACTGTACCCGGTATAACATGTATATAAACCGGTTGTATAAACTCAAAACTGCATAACGGCATCATCATCGGTTGATCGGTGCATGATAGGGGTACCCAACTAAAGTTGAGCCGTCCAATGTTTTCAGATCGGGAACATCGGAAGGTCCGAAGTGATTCGTGGGGACCTGGGGAGCAACAAAGGAATGTATCGTATTTTGATCTCTGAAATTGTATATGGACTGTCGGATTCGAAAGTTTACCATTGTTAAAAATGAACGGACCAGTTTAAGTTGGGCTGCTTTGTATAAAGACATTCAAACAAACACTGAAACAGATGAATTTATAAATTCTGTAACCGTCAGATGTGACCATGACCTACAAGCCTATTACCGATTCAATTAGTCGGGGGGGTATTTAAAAATATTTAGTCACAAGCCAATTATTTATCGGATTTAGTCACCGACACAGGCGCGCGCGCGGCGGGGCCCGAGTCACCCGCGCTCCGGTCGGTTTCGTAGTCTCCGCTTGAATTTCAAACCTTTAGACCGATTCTATGGTTTGGTGTCACGTCACGTCACGGTGCGTCGGCCGACTCACGACTGTCACCAGTTTATAGAATGAAAATTTCCCATTAAGCCCTCCCCGACATGACGTAGATTCCCAATCGTAGGAAATATTCCTCCACATCAGAAATCGGGAAGACCGTGCGATTTTTCATCTGACCGGTGTGGTAAGCCTACTATCCCACCGTTGAGCGTTGACCCGGAAGGACCCTTTGAAACATGCGTCGGGCTGCTGTCCGCACATGAATTTTGGCAATTACTTTGCAAATTTCGCAACACGTATCACAACATTTTAAACATGTACTCACTGTGATATATGTGCGTCGTTTGACACTCGAAACGTAGCGAAAGAAGCCGTACTTCGCGTTTTAGGATGCTCGCCGGGAGTGAGTACCCTTGCGGTACTAAACGATTGCGTAGCGAGATGTACAGAGATGAGTCTCCGCCAAGTTTTCACGCAAAGTTAACTTAAGTTAACGTTGCGTGATAGCGCGTTTGGCGTTATTCCATCCGTATTCGCGGATGTGAGCAAGCCGCGAAGGGGGTTCGCATTGCGGACTTCAAACGCGTTTTGGGCATCCGCGTTTCTGCGGATGCTCAAGACAGCGACTGAAACTAACTTCATTACATACTTATAAAGTGTTGGAGAGAGTTGCACGCTGTTCGAACACTCATAAGTTTGAGACTGCAAAACGTTTGTTCCAATTGTCCCGTTTATAGCGGTACAATGATGAAAACGTGCGGGGATCTTTACGCACGCGCTCATCATGTCCAATAAAAAAGTTCACTACGGAAAACACAATGAAAAGTATCATTACGAAGTTATAGGTCTTATAACTTCGGAATAATATCATAATCATAGGCTCACCGTAGCAGAAATATCAAGTTATTTCTTTGAAAGCGGTGCTCGGGGACGCAACATCAGGCTGAAAAACACGGAAGGTGCGAGTCGCTTTTCCGACGTGGCACGTAGATTTAGTCGGCAGAGAGTCGTCTCTCTCGAAAGCCGTCAAAAAAATCAGGCCTCCATTAGATCGAAGGATGCATTGTGCATGAGGCGACGGAAAGTCGACGAAAGATGCTTTATGTCAGGCATGTCCGGCCTTTCTACAACTCGCCGACTCCAAAAACTCGGAAAAGTTGGAGCGTGACATTGCCTGACATGCCCGTCGGCCGACGTCGACCTACGTCGCCCTAGCCAATCAGCGTGCTGTGATCAAAGAAATAGTCGGCCGACTACCGACTCCGTGACGTGACACCAAACCATAGAATCACCCTTAATGGAGAACCTGAAATATGTATGTAATATATATATCCAGGTTGGACTCCAAAAACAGTCGGACACTCGCAGATACACTCAAAGACAGATGAGATAATAAAATAAGTTAGGTGTTTTATTATCGGGGAGAACTGCAAGATGGTGACTGCTGACGTGGCACCTCAAGCGAGGGGTGACATAAGAGGATCCAATATCCCCTCCCAGTGTGGGGGTGCAATTGGTATCCCCATGACACCACCTCATCCCGAAGGTGTGAGGTGCCACAACAGCACCCCAAACCACAAGCACAGCAAACCCTAATTGAACACACCTACATGATTCAAGGGGTCTTTTGCAACCCAGCTAGTACGGCTCCGCCTGCGCTAATCCAGTAATGCGTGCTCTAGGGGCTTATGCCCATGCGTGTGCCGCGGGGATCAACTACTCCCGCGGGGTAGGCTGCTAATTTTCACGAGCAGGCTGCAGGTGGCGGCGGTGTCCTTGATGACACCGATGCACAATGGTACTGCTGATCGTGTCGGTAATCATTATGAAGCTACACAGATGATATGACAACCTAGATTTTTCAATGTTCAATCTCAAGAGAAATGTGTGAATGTATGTGCTGCTATGAGTGCTTGCGCATGAAAAGCACTCATTGACCGCACCTTCTTCTTGAGCGCCTATATTATTGTGTAGCCTTGGCATTGCGGGGGTGTCGCACAAAAGCCTCCTCGTCGAAACCAAGGGATACCCAAATTTTAGGGATATTAAAAAAAATAGTCGCCGCAAAATGTTTAAAATTTTAGTCAGTTCAAAAAATAATTATTTCGATTTTAGTCGAGCGCCGACGAATTAAATAATTGTTCCAATTGAATCGGTAATAGGCTTGTATCAGGAGGAGGACCTAGTTTCGAGCATGAAAGTGTACTAGGCGGATCGATCTCAAAAAGAGATCTCCACTAGGCCATCTGACCGTAGGATCATGTGCGCGACAGTCGAGTGCTTCGCTTTTTGCTTCCCAACATGCCATGCCATGCCATAACGCGAGGGTAGCGTCGCGATTAATGTACGCGACTGCAGTGGCACTGTCATCGTTAGCGTCTGGCGATCGTGAGATCGGAAGTTCGTCTGTGTCGCCCGTTGGGATTCGAGCTTTGCTGCTGCTGCTGCTGCTGATTAAGTACTAGGCGCTGTCGATCACAAATATGCGATCTCCACGAGGCGTCGATCCTTTTGGACAGCACCATTAATTACCATGCGATGTTAACATGGATATCGCCATTACATCATATGACCGCAGGATCATGTGCGCGACAGTGCTTTGCTTTTTGCTTCCCAGCATGCCATGCCATAACGCGTGGGTGGCGTCGTGGTACATACACGCGACTGTTGTGGCACTGTCATCGTTAGCGTCTGGCGATCGTGAGATGGAACATTCGACTGTATCGCCCGTTGGGATTCGAGCTTTGCTGCTGCTGCTGCTGCTGCTGATTAAGGTACTAGGCGCTGTCGATCACAAATATGCGATCTCCACTAGGCGTCGATCTTTTTGGACAGCACGATTAATCACCATGCGATGTTAACATGGATATCGCCATTACATCATATGACCGCAGGATCATGTGCGCGACAGTGCTTTGCTTTTTGCTTCCCAGCATGCCATGCCATAACGCGTGGGTGGCGTCGCGGTACATACACGCGACTGCAGTGGCACTGTCATCGTTGGCGTCTGGCGATCGTGAGATGTAACATTCGACTGCGTCGCCCGTTGGGATTCGAGCTTTGCTGCTGCTGCTGCTGCTGCTGATTAAGGTAAGGTACTAGGCCCGGTCGATCTTAAATTAAGATCTCCACTAGGCGCATCTGACGGTGGATGGGATTATTTATCTTGCCGACGTGGCGCACTCGAGAGATCCGAACCTGAACATCGAGTCTGCCATTCCATTAATGATTTGACATTTCTCGAACCTCGCGTCTGCTATGCAATGTAAAAGCAAATCTATCTGATTTCCGAACATCGCGTCGGCCATGCGATGTTTAAATCATTTTCGCCATTACATCATATGACCGCAGGATCATGTGCGCGACAGTGCTTTGCCTTTTGCTTCCCAACATGCCATGCCATAACGCGTGGGTGGCGTCGCGATAAATGTACGCGACTGCAGTGGCACTGTCATCGTTAGCGCCTGGCGATCGTGAGATGAAACATTCGACTGTATCGCCCGTTGGGATTCGAGCTTTGCTGCTGCTGCTGCTGCTGCTGCTGATTGACTAAGGTACTAGGCGCTGTCGATCACAAATATGCGATCTCCACTAGGCGTCGATCCTTTTGGACGACGCGATTAATTACCATGCGATGTTAACATGGATATCGCCATTACATCATATGACCGCAGGATCATGTGCGCGACAGTGCTTCGCTTTTTGCTTCCCAGCATGCCATGCCATAACGCGTGGGTGGCGTCGTGGTACATACACGCGACTGTTGTGGCACTGTCATCGCTAGCGTCTGTCGATCGTCAGATCGATAATTCGACTGCGTCGTTCGTTGGGATTCGAGCTTTGCTGCTGCTGCTGCTGATTAAGGTAAGGTACTAGGCGCTGTCGATCACAAATATGCGATCTCCACTAGGCGTCGATCTATTTGGACAGCGCGATTAATTACCATGCGATGTTAACATGGATATCGCCATTACATCATATGACCGCAGGATCATGCGCGCGACAGTGCTTCGCTTTTTGCTTCCCATCATGCCATGCCATAACGCGTGGGTGGCGTCGCGATGAATGTACGCGACTGCAGTGGCACTGTCATCGTTGGCGGCTGGCGATCGTGAGATCGAAAGTTCGACTGCGTCGCCCGTTGGGATTCGAGCTTTGCTGCTGCTGCTGCTGCTGCATGTAATACACTAGGCGCTGTCGATCACAAATATGCGATCTCCACTAGGCGTCGATCTTTTTGGACAGCACCATTATTTACCATGCGATGTTAACATGGATATCGCCATTACATCATCTGACCGCAGGATCATGTGCGCGACAGTGCTTTGCTTTTTGCTTCCCAGCATGCCATGCCATAACGCGTGGGTGGCGTCGCGATAAATGTACGCGAATGCAGTGGCAGTGTCATCGCTAGCGTCTGTCGATCGTCAGATCGATAATTCGACTGCGTCGTTCGTTGGGATTCGAGCTTTGCTGCTGCCGCTGCTGATTAAGGTAAGGTAAGTAAGGTACTAGGCGCTGTCGATCACAAATATGCGATCTCCACTAGGCGTCGATCTATTTGGACAGCGCGATTAATTACCATGCGATGTTAACATGGATATCGCCATTACATCATATGACCGCAGGATCATGTGCGCGACAGTGCTTTGCTTTTTGCTTCCCATCATGCCATGCCATAACGCGTGGGTGGCGTCGCGATGAATGTACGCGACTGCAGTGGCACTGTCATCGTTGGCGGCTGGCGATCGTGAGATCGAAAGTTCGACTGCGTCGCCCGTTGGGATTCGAGCTTTGCTGCTGCTGCTGCTGCTGCATGTAATACACTAGGCGCTGTCGATCACAAATATGCGATCTCCACTAGGCGTCGATGTTTTTGGACGGCACGGTTCATCACCATGCGATGTTAACATGGATATCGCCATTACATCGTATGACCCCAGGATCATGTGCGCGACAGTGCTTCGCTTTTTGCTTCCCAGCATGCCATGCCATAACGCGTGGGTGGCGTCGCGGTACATACACGCGACAGCAGTGGCACTGTCATCGTTAGCGTCTGGCGATCGTGAGATCGAAAATTCGACTGCGTCGCCCGTTGGGATTCGAGCTTTGCTGCTGCTGCTGATTAAGGTAAGGTAAGGTAAGGTAATTTGGTTTGGGTGAAGATTATAAAGGTCAAAGGTCTAGGCGCTGTCGATCACAAATATGCGATCTCCACTAGGCGTCGATCTTTTTGGACAGCACGATTGATTACCATGCGATGTTAACACGGATATCGCCATTACATCATATGACCGCAGGATCATGTGCGCGACAGTGCTTTGCTTTTTGCTTCCCAGCATGCCATGCCATAACGCGTGGGTGGCGTGGCGATAAATGTACGCGACTGCAGTGGCACTGTCATCGTTGGCGTCTGGCGATCGTGAGATCGATAATTCGACTGCGTCGCCCGTTGGGATTCGAGCTTTGCTGCTGCTGCTGCTGCTGCATGTAATACACTAGGCGCTGTCGATCACAAGTATGCGATCTCCACTAGGCGTCGATCTTTTTGGACAGCACCATTAATTACCATGCGATGTTAACATGGATATCGCCATTACATCATATGACCGCAGGATCATGTGCGCGACAGTGCTTCGCTTTTTGCTTCCCATCATGCCATGCCATAACGCGTGGGTGGCGTCGCGGTACATACACGCGACTGTTGTGGCACTGTCATCGTTAGCGTCTGGCGATCGTGAGATCGAAAATTCGACTGCGTCGCCCGTTGGGATTCGAGCTTTGCTGCTGCTGCTGCTGATTAAGGTAAGGTACTAGGCGCTGTCGATCACAAATATGCGATCTCCACTAGGCGTCGATCTTTTTGGACAGCGCGATTAATTACCATGCGATGTTAACATGGATATCGCCATTACATCATCTGACCGCAGGATCATGTGCGCGACAGTGCTTTGCTTTTTGCTTCTCAGCATGCCATGCCATAACGCGTGGGTGGCGTCGCGATAAATGTACGCGACTGCAGTGGCACTGTCATCGTTGGCGTCTGGCGATCGTGAGATCGATAATTCGACTGCGTCGCCCGTTGGGATTCGAGCTTTGCTGCTGCTGCTGCTGCTGCATGTAATACACTAGGCGCTGTCGATCACAAATATGCGATCTCCACTAGGCGTCGATCTTTTTGGACAGCGCGATTGATTACCATGCGATGTTAACATGGATATCGCCATTACATCATCTGACCGCAGGATCATGTGCGCGACAGTGCTATGCCTTTTGCTTCCCAACATGCCATGCCATAACGCGTGGGTGGCGTCGCGATGAATGTACGCGACTGCAGTGGCACTGTCATCGTTGGCGGCTGGCGATCGTGAGATCGAAAGTTCGACTGCGTCGCCCGTTGGGATTCGAGCTTTGCTGCTGCTGCTGCTGCTGCATGTAATACACTAGGCGCTGTCGATCACAAATATGCGATCTCCACTAGGCGTCGATCTATTTGGACAGCACGGTTAATTACCATGCGATGTTAACATGGATATCGCCATTACATCATATGACCGCAGGATCATGTGCGCGACAGTGCTTTGCTTTTTGCTTCCCAGCATGCCATGCCATAACGCGTGGGTGGCGTCGCGATAAATGTACGCGACTGTTGTGGCACTGTCATCGTTGGCGTCTGGCGATCGTGAGATCGAAAATTCGACTGCGTCGCCCGTTGGGATTCGAGCTTTGCTGCTGCTGCTGATTAAGGTAAGGTAAGGTAAGGTAAGGTAAGGTAAGGTAAGGTAATTTGGTTTGGGTGAAGATTATAAAGGTCAAAGGTCTAGGCCCGGTCGATCTTAAATTAAGATCTCCACTAGGCGCATCTGACGGTGCATGGGATTATTTATCTTGCCGACGTGGCGCACTCGAGAGATCCGAACATGAACATCGAGTCTGCCATTCCATTAATGATTTGACATTTCTCGATCCTCGCGTCTGCTATGCAATGTAAAAGCGAATCTATCTGATTTCCGAACATCGCGTCGGCCATGCGATGTTTAAATCATTTTCGCCATTACACTATCTGACCGTAGAATCATGTGCGCGGCAGTGCTTTGCTTTTTGCTTCCCAGCATGCCATGCCATAACGCGTGGGTGGCGTCGTGGTACATACACGCGACTGTTGTGGCACTGTCATCGTTAGCGTCTGGCGATCGTGAGATCGAAAATTCGACTGCGTCGCCCGTTGGGATTCGCGCTTTGCTGCTGCTGCTGCTGCTGCTGCTGCTGCTGCTGCTGCTGATTGACTAAGTAAGTAAGTAAGGTAATTTACTTGATGCCAAGACGATAAAGGTCAGAGGTAGGTAAGGTAAGGTAAGGTAATTTGGTTTGGGTGAAGATTATAAAGGTCAGAGGTCTAGGCGCTGTCGATCACAAATATGCGATCTCCACTAGGCGTCGATCTTTTTGGACAGCGCGATTAATTACCATGCGATGTTAACATGGATATCGCCATTACATCATCTGACCGCAAGATCATGTGCGCGACAGTGCTTTGCTTTTTGCTTCCCAGCATGCCATGCCATAACGCGTGGGTGGCGTCGCGATAAATGTACGCGAATGCAGTGGCAGTGTCATCGCTAGCGTCTGTCGATCGTCGGATCGATAATTCGACTGCGTCGCCCGTTGGGATTCGAGCTTTGCTGCTGCTGCTGCTGCTGCTGATTAAGGTAAAGTAAGTAAGGTAATTTGGTTTGGGTGAAGATTATAAAGGTCTAAGGTAGGTAAGGTAAGGTAAGGTAAGGTAATTTGGTTTGGGTGAAGATTATAAAGGTCAGAGGTAGTAAGTAAGGTAATTTACTTGGTGCCAAGATTATAAAGGTCAGAGGTAGGTAAGGTAAGGTAATTTGGTTTGGCTGAAGATTATAAAGGTCAAAGGTAGTAAGGTAAGGTAATTTGGTTTGGGTGAAGATTATAAAGGTCAAAGGTCTAGGCGCTGTCGATCACAAATATGCGATCTCCACTAGGCGTCGATCGTTTTGGACAGCGCGATTAATTACCATGCGATGTTAACATGGATATCGCCATTACATCATATGACCGC
>LGRX02012749.1:0-19627 GCA_001247695.2 Cymbomonas tetramitiformis
TTCCTCATCGGCGTGTTTCCGTCAGTGCATGCGCACAACCCGCTTTCCTCATTGGCACATGTCTTTCCGTCAGTGCATGCGCACAACCCGCTTTCCTCATCGGCGTGTTTCCGTCAGTGCATGCACACAACCCGCTTTCCTACCACCGCCCAGGGGCTAGATTGCCCCTGGGCACACACACCGACCCCACCTTTGTCTCCGCCCAAATTCACCTCTACCTCGCACCAGCTCCGCCTGACCTTGCGGATATCTCCGACGATTGTGGCCGACATGCCTTTGTTAGTGTCGTGTCCATGTGATTCCTTGTTAGTGGAATGTTTTCCTTGCCAGGCTATTATGAGTGTGGGGGAACAATCACTTCTTGCTCGCTCCGAGGCCTTTGCCTTATCCATCGACGTAAATATTTAATTATTATCATTATTATTATCATCATCATCATTCTTCATTATCATTATCATATATGATATGATATTATATGATATGGCGGTGAAGAATGATAAGTTCGATGATACCAATTGGTTCCATCATGTGCAGTAGGACTTATACATTTGACCTCATCGATTTGGTATCCCCCCCCTGCCAAGTTCCACACTGCTTTTATCGCCTTTTGAAGGATGAAAATGCTCCTATAAGATATATAACATGCATATTATATATGTGTTAGCATCGATATTGGTAGCATATTACAGTATTCTTTGGTACTAACTAATATCAGATACGGTCAGGGACCCATTATTGTATTTTGCGCCATTGTATACTGAAAACGGGTGCACCTCGTCACCACAATTTCAGGCTCGGGGTTTATTCCGGATTAACTTTGGGGCGAAAACTAGATTAAAAATGATAGTTCCTACTTTCGAATTAAATGACACGTTACATGTCGTCCGCGAATGTCATATAGAGTACCATGCGTCCGCGTATGTCATATAGATAGAGCGCTCCGTCCGGCACATGGTGACACACATGGTAAAGCTGCGAACGGAAGGTCAAAGGCAAAGGGGGAAAGGGTTTAAGATTTAGCGGCAGTAGGAATAGTTTTCAGAAGCATATGGAAAGTATTCTAGTGCTTCTGAAAACTATTCCTACTTCTTCTATATCCTAAACCCTTTGCCTTGCCTTTTACTGCTGCACGCGACCGGCAAGCATCTTTGAAACTCGGAACTTCCGAGTTTCAAAGATGCGTTTTGTATTTTGGGTGCACCCTAAAATTACAAAACAGCCGAGCGCTTCCCGTTTGTGCGGGATATTCACATTTATTCCATGGCATATTTCATATGAAATATACACATAAGCACGAAGGCATCGGCCACGCATCTTTGAAACTAACGAGTTTCAAAGATGCGTTTTTTGTCATTTGGGTGCGCATACCCAAATAACAAATCAGCCGAGCGCTTCCCGTTGGCGTGGGGTATCCAACGCTTGAATGTTGAATATTCATTATAATATGAGTTAGCATGCGAGGTTGCAAAGGCATCGGGACAGAATCTACGAAACTGTCCTATGCCTTTGCCTTTGGGTTTGGGTTCGAACGTGACACCCAAACCCAAAGATGCCAAACAGCCGAGGGCTTCCCGTGCGTCCTAGCGCACGAAACTTGGCACAAATACTGCCAAGATACATATCTTTAAGTTACCTGAAGCTCAAGGCTTCAAGTTACTTGTGCGCGAAACGCGCAATTTATTTCTAAGGCAGATGTTTTGGGTTTGGGTTTGGGTTCGAACCCAAACGCAAAGATGCCAAACAGCCGAGGGCTTCCCGTGCGTCCTAGAGCACGAAGCTTGGCACAAATACTGCCAAGGGATATATATTTAAGTTACCTGAAGCTCAAGGCTTCAAGTTACTTGTGCGCCCAACGCGCAATTTATTTCTAAGGCAGATGTTTTGGGTTCGGGTTTGGGTTCGAACCCAAACCCAAACCCAAAGATGCCAAGCAGCCGAGGGTTTCCCCTGCGTGTGCATGTGAGTTAATTCATATGAAATATTCCATGGAATACATGTGAATATCCCGCACAAACGGGAAGCGCTCGGCTGTTTTGTAATTTTAGGGTGCACCCAAAATACAAAACGCATCTTTGAAACTCGGAAGTTTCAAAGATGCTTGCCGGTCGCGTGCAGCAGTAAAAGGCAAGGCAAAGGGTTTAGGATATAGAAGAAGTAGGAATAGTTTTCAGAAGCACTAGAATACTTTCCATATGCTTCTGAAAACTATTCCTACTGCCGCTAAATCTTAAACCCTTTGCCTTTCCCTTTGCCTTTGACCTTCCGTTCGCAGTTTTACCATGTGCACCTCGGAGCGGTGGCACCTCGGATCCGGTGAAATGACGATGACGACCTGTTTCAGGTCTGATGACATCTCGATCGCGCGGAATCAGTTCCCACTTCGTGCCCAATAACGTTTACCCATGCGACTGCGACATGACACACCCAAAATTAATCTAGAATAAGGCACTGTCATTCTTAATCTAGTTTTCGCCCCAAAATTAATCTAGAAATAACCTTTTGCCACAATTTCACCTTGCGTACATAATCATATGCATACCTCAATCTCAGTGCCATACAACTTCGCGTCCGCCATGGATCGGCATTGCAGCCTTGCATGTCCCGTCCGCGCTGGGTAAAGCGTCGCGTATGTGTGCCGGTGGTATCGCCCGGTGTACATGTAAGTCGCGGTCCGTGTAATATCGGATGCTTCTATTGCTTGGCACATGCCAATCATTTTGTGGTAAGCCAGAGTGTAATTTAGAATATTATTATACCCCCCGCCACAAACACATACACTGTTGGAGCCTCAGGCTTTGTTCAAACATACCCATGTACGCAAGCCCTTAGACTGCACGCAACCATATTTGGCAACCAACAACTACATTAACCCCTACTAAGCGGTTTGTACCGTATACAGACACCTTGGCGGATTACATTTCAAGGCTTGCGTACAAAACTGTATTCAAACTATCAGCCAGAATGCGCAACTAGAGGTTCTTACACCCACCTATATGGGTGTTGTGGACGATCAGTTTGTGATATCGTAGATCTATATATGACGCATATATCTCACAGCAATATGTTTTACCATACTTCTTGTGCCAAATGTCCCCAAACGAGTCACACATCTATACATTCCTCACACCGGTCATGTGTGTGTGTGTACATGACCATGGCGGAATACCGTTAGCATCATTTCCTATGGCCAGTACCCAGTATTGCCGTGTATATCATTGGATCTTGAGGAAAATCATCACTCACATTGGACCTTAAGTATGGGGAAATCTTGAAATTTGAGTGTTTTCTTTTGTTATTTTCAGCTACTTTTCTCACCTCTCGGTATATTAGACGGCGGGCATAGGTACTGCCAAGTAGGGATAGTTTAACATACCAAATACATGTATTCCCATGAACGTAGCGGCTCAAATCATTGGTGATGCAAGCAAAAAACGGAGGGTTTTCCCTTTCTTAGCGCCCCCAAAATATGAAAGTTTGAGTGAATATTCCATAATTGTCAATATGTACATGGTGAAACATTGCCCCCCAAGGCCTTAAACGCCCTACGGGGTGGGCACACAACACAAATATAATGGGCATGTGCACGCCGGCCTGCAAACTGTGACACAATGCGTGCAATTGTAAATGTGCCATTTTGGGTAAAAAGTTCCATCCGCTTATTAGGGGCTAATAAAAAACGAGTGTGAAAAACAATGAATGTTTTGGGTCAATTTTGACCCAGAAATTCGTTTAGGGGTTAATCATTCACATATCAGGAAATTGCACCAACGGAATCTTGACAAACGTTGGCATCGAATGCTCCCATGTATGCAGCCTTGATATGCTATAGTAGAGTGCGCGTGTTTAGTAGTGCCATCACGATATACAATAGCTTATGTGAGATGAAAGAGAGACACTGTATGTCATCGCGAGAAGTAAGGAATTATCACAAACATTGCTATTAACCCCTAAGAAGCGGATGGAATCTTTAAGGTTTGAGAATCCGCACATATTTCGCGATAACTCAAGCATCGGATAACCAAATTCACTTTTGAACACAGCTTCGGAAACGTCTACTCATGGCGGATTGTATAAGCGTGTCTAAAATGCCGTTCCTAGAATATTCATCAAATTAAATTTGATAGACTTGATAGCAAAATTTACTCTTTAACCTAGAAAAAAACCCTGATGCCGACCCTAGCATATCGCATTTAAAGGATAAATGGATGAATGCATAAATGGATAATTTCACCAAGTGAAAATACAAAACGGTTCTCAAAATATTTTCAAGTGAAAATACAACGACGCGTCCCTCTTCCGGAATATCACCGCACCCCCCTCCCCGACAAGTGAAATTACACAACGGGGCCCGGAATTTTTGAAAATACACTTTAGTCTCCTTTTCTCAACAAATGCACCGACACCTCCCCGAAAAAGTCAAAATGCAATTCAGGTGAAAATTCAAAAGTGAAAATACAAGGACGCGTCCCTCTTCCGGAATATCACCGCGCCCCCCTCCCCGACAAGTGAAATTACACAACGGGCCCCGGAATATTTGAAAATACACTTTAGTCTCCTTTTCTCAACAAATGCACCGACACCTCCCCGAAAAAGTCAAAATGCAATTCAGGTGAAAATTCAAAAGTGAAAATACAACGACGCGTCCCTCTTCCGGAATATCACCGCGCCCCCCTCCCCGACAAGTGAAATTACACAACGGGCCCCGGAATATTTGAAAATACACTTTAGTCTCCTTTTCTCAACAAATGCACCGACACCTCCCCGAAAAAGTCAAAATGCAATTCAGGTGAAAATTCAAAAGTGAAAATACAAGGACGCGTCCCTCTTCCGGAATATCACCGCGCCCCCCTCCCCGACAAGTGAAATTACACAACGGGCCCCGGAATATTTGAAAATACACTTTAGTCTCCTTTTCTCAACAAATGCACCGACACCTCCCCGAAAAAGTCAAAATGCAATTCAGGTGAAAATTCAAAAGTGAAAATACAACGACGCGTCCCTCTTCCGGAATATCACCGCACCCCCCTCCCCGACAAGTGAAATTACACAACGGGGCCCGGAATTTTTGAAAATACACTTTAGTCTCCTTTTCTCAACAAATGCACCGACACCTCCCCGAAAAAGTCAAAATGCAATTCAGGTGAAAATTCAAAAGTGAAAATACAAGGACGCCTCCCTCTTCCGGAATATCACCGCGCCCCCCTCCCCGACAAGTGAAATTACACAACGGGCCCCGGAATATTTGAAAATACACTTTAGTCTCCTTTTCTCAACAAATGCACCGACACCTCCCCGAAAAAGTCAAAATGCAATTCAGGTGAAAATTCAAAAGTGAAAATACAAGGACGCCTCCCTCTTCCGGAATATCACCGCGCCCCCCTCCCCGACAAGTGAAATTACACAACGGGCCCCGGAATATTTGAAAATACACTTTAGTCTCCTTTTCTCAACAAATGCACCGACACCTCCCCGAAAAAGTCAAAATGCAATTCAGGTGAAAATTCAAAAGTGAAAATACAACGACGCGTCCCTCTTCCGGAATATCACCGCACCCCCCTCCCCGACAAGTGAAATTACACAACGGGGCCCGGAATTTTTGAAAATACACTTTAGTCTCCTTTTCTCAACAAATGCACCGACACCTCCCCGAAAAAGTCAAAATGCAATTCAGGTGAAAATTCAAAAGTGAAAATACAAGGACGCGTCCCTCTTCCGGAATATCACCGCGCCCCCCTCCCCGACAAGTGAAATTACACAACGGGCCCCGGAATATTTGAAAATACACTTTAGTCTCCTTTTCTCAACAAATGCACCGACACCTCCCCGAAAAAGTCAAAATGCAATTCAGGTGAAAATTCAAAAGTGAAAATACAAGGACGCCTCCCTCTTCCGGAATATCACCGCGCCCCCCTCCCCGACAAGTGAAATTACACAACGGGCCCCGGAATATTTGAAAATACACTTTAGTCTCCTTTTCTCAACAAATGCACCGACACCTCCCCGAAAAAGTCAAAATGCAATTCAGGTGAAAATTCAAAAGTGAAAATACAACGACGCGTCCCTCTTCCGGAATATCACCGCACCCCCCTCCCCGACAAGTGAAATTACACAACGGGGCCCGGAATTTTTGAAAATACACTTTAGTCTCCTTTTCTCAACAAATGCACCGACACCTCCCCGAAAAAGTCAAAATGCAATTCAGGTGAAAATTCAAAAGTGAAAATACAAGGACGCGTCCCTCTTCCGGAATATCACCGCGCCCCCCTCCCCGACAAGTGAAATTACACAACGGGCCCCGGAATATTTGAAAATACACTTTAGTCTCCTTTTCTCAACAAATGCACCGACACCTCCCCGAAAAAGTCAAAATGCAATTCAGGTGAAAATTCAAAAGTGAAAATACAAGGACGCCTCCCTCTTCCGGAATATCACCGCGCCCCCCTCCCCGACAAGTGAAATTACACAACGGGCCCCGGAATATTTGAAAATACACTTTAGTCTCCTTTTCTCAACAAATGCACCGACACCTCCCCGAAAAAGTCAAAATGCAATTCAGGTGAAAATTCAAAAGTGAAAATACAAGGACGCCTCCCTCTTCCGGAATATCACCGCGCCCCCCTCCCCGACAAGTGAAATTACACAACGGGCCCCGGAATATTTGAAAATACACTTTAGTCTCCTTTTCTCAACAAATGCACCGACACCTCCAGTATACCTAGTGTGCATTAAGCCTACTAATGCTCAATATCAATAATGTGTTATACATCCGCGTTAGGGCGCATGTAACGCTCGTTACATGTGTGCCCTATGATTGGCATACTCATGATATGCGAAATTGTAGGTTTAAACCGCAACCCTCGAAAGAGTATGTCTGATTTGACTATATCCAAATACATAGTTGCATGCAGCTTGCCGAGAGGTTTTCAGAACTGTCTTCAAAAGTGAATTTGACATTCTTACGGCTTCACAATGCAAAATTGAGTGATCCGTCCGTATACCGTACAAACCGCTCCTTAGGGGTTAAAGAGGAGAATACTATGAATGCAATTGGGGTATTTTGGTACGTTCATACAGATTTTCAACACGCTTGAAGATACCGTGGAGATCCAGGCAGTGGATTCATCATTCATGGTGACGTCTACAGTGCCCCGCGGCGAAGTCATATTTAAACGTGGGTTTCCGGCCAACGAGTTATATATCCTTGACAAGGGCATTGTCACTTTAAGGAAGCTGATGAGTGACGGAGATCCGATCATTGATGATGGCATACAACAACACATGATGGAGTGCCGTTATGCTCATTATAATAACAACAGTGATGATGCCGCCACAAGAAATACGACAGAGAGATATGGGGGTGACCGCCACTACGATTTGAAGCACGCTTCACATGTATATGCCGGATCAAGTGGAGCATGTGATGATGTGACATTGTCAAGCACCAATGATAGCTACAACAGAATCTCACACGAGCAAGCATCTTCACAAGCCAACACCCCACATACTGAAGCTGATCACGAGGTCACTTGCTATTATTGTTATGGTGGTTTATTTGGGCAGATAGATTTTGTTTTGAATTCGTATCGAACTTGCACTGCAGTTGCGGCAACTGAGTGCACAATGCACATCATAACTCGCGATAAGTTTGAGGCTATGCGGCTGCAGACACCAAAAATACACACATTGTTAGTACAGACAATCATGGAGTCAATGGCACTCAAACTTGTATAGTGCATATCGTGATTTAATATGTATGAGGTATGGGGAGGCGCCAGGTCGTATATCGGTCCTGGTACGAACATGTTTTCATAGTGTGTAAGCAAGCGAGCGGGTTCCAAAGCCCCGCTCAGGTCATAAATGATTTGGATTGTTACATACATTTGACGAATTATTGTGTAGCCTAGCTAGCCACGGTGCATGACCTCAAACAAGGTTGCGGTGAGACGTCTCTGTACATAATATACTACGTTGTGTGATGCAGGCTGACCATTGTGTTCTCGCGCGGTGCACAATTGGATGTAAGGATAGTTTCACACATTATTTACTATTGGATGTCTTGGTTGCTTAGTGCATGCAAGTCTTTTTAGTGAGCCACCAGAGTGTGTTTAAATGCATTTCACGCATGCATCATATATTGGTCACACGAGACGACACGTCGTGTGCCACATTCCACAAATCTAGAAATCTTGCAGCAGGTCCCATCGCACCGGGATGTAAGTGTCATGGTTTGTCACCTAGCCCAGGCCTAGAGTTGTCGGTACCCTAGATCCTTGTCGTAGGATCTAGAAAATTCTGTGAAAGCATCCACCCAAACCACGCTAAGATTAAAGGTTAAACCATCGACATTTCAAGCAAACCAATGTTATGGATAATTCAAAAGGGTCATAAATATTGCCCCAAAGCATACTGTACAGTAATCACCCAGTGTTAAGGAAACCGAAGATTTGGGGCCAGCCAGCAATATTCGCCAACTTGGGTACCCCCCGGCCAGCGCCAGCGTCCTATGAAAATCGCTAAGAATAGTGGGTCATTTTGATTCAATTAGCCAATAGTTTCTTAAAATTTCAGTGATGAACCCGTGAAAATGCGACATTAAAAAAGAAATCCGCCTGCGGCGCACCAATAAGAAATACGGCGCCAGCGCCCATCTTTCTTGTCACCCCCATATTTCATAGCTCAAAGAAGCCAGCCAGCAATATTCAGCAAATCGGTACCCCCTCCACCCCCCAGCAAAGCTGGCTACTTTCTTATTGGCGGGCTTTCTTATTACTGAGTGATTACTGTATGCCGGGCTACTATATACGATATACAAGGTCGCCATGCCCATTTGCGCTAGATCCTTGTGCGATGATCTGGATTAAGGATAGTAGCCACTGGGGAGCCGAGTGGGGACAGCAAGCACGACACCAACTCCAGGGAGAAATCAGCAAGGAAGACACCGGCAAGTGCACTACTGCCACCTCCACGGGAAGGGCAAGCACTCAATCCTCCCAACTAGAACAGCTGCGATATGTGGAAGCGGACGCACCGGAGGTGAGGAAAGCCGAGTACGACAAGCACATGGCGGACTGCTACAGATCTGCAGAGCTACCGCGGCAGATCTAACGATCTGCCGGGGGCGTGAATCGGGAGTCCGAATTTACGCCCCCGGCAGCTACCGCTGCCCGATGTAGCCAAAGTGGACGGGCCGACTGGGGGCTGTGAACTAATTGCATGCTGAAATCTGTATAGGCAGCCCTGACCGGGAGTCCCGGTGCAGGCCCCTATGACAGATTCCTAGGTAGCCAACACTGGACCGTGACTGATCCGTAAGCCTGTGCTGTGACACACCGAGTGTCACAGGTAGCTAGTCCCGAGACCGTTCCGACTCCGTGACCGTTCCGGGTATATCTAGCTTAGGGTTTATTTCTTATCAGAGTTTATCTATATTGGTTCCAGGACTGTTTGATATCCGTGAACCGGGATATTCCAGTAGGTCGTGGACCCATTCCACGCTATATTCCACAGCTAATTTGGCCATGATTGGCTAAAACAGCCGCTTTGAGAGGTGGTGCGCAACGGCGCGTTTGGGTACGAGTGGGAAATTTGAGATGAGCAGTTTATAAGTGCGTCTTTGAGCCGCCGCTATGGGGATTCGACCTGGACCGGGCTTCGTTGGCGCAATGTCCTTTTACGGTATAGTTCTTGCCTTGGCCCAGCATGCTACCGCTTCTTGGGCTGGTGTCTGCAGCACCTTCGACCTCGACGACGTCTTCCAGTGCCCCTCGCTCGCATGGCTCTACCGCTCCTTACGTAACTGTGACGTCGCATTTTCCCCACGCCATTACCCTTACGCGCCCCAGCGTACCACCTCCCATCAGGCTTTCAGAATTATGGTTGTTCACACACGTGCGAAGAGGTCCCTCACGAGGGACTCCGACATCGACGCCTAGTTGAGGCTAACTGACGCGGTTCGCAACACACCGACGGCTAGATCACCGGCTGTTACGAACCCCGACCTTGCTTCCAACACCGACGCCGACGTTGCGACGAGGAAGTATCTCCAGGAGCAGTCCAAGCTTGTGGACGAGATCTACAGAGGACGGCTGCATCGGACATGTGCCAAGGGTATCCGCGAGGATATTCTTGGCGACAAGAAGCACTACTTCAGTGGTACGGCCGACGCGGACCTCCTCTCCGATGTGGTGGTTCAGCTGCGTACGGAGTTCGAGTCTGCCGGGTTGGAGCTGGCCTCGTTCGACCTTGACGACCCCCAGGCTCTGGTGGTGTGCAAGGTGAACGCCCTGCTCTACGACGTGCTTGCGCTTATCATCGAGAAGCACAGCAACGCCCACGTCTGGCTTACGGGTACCGACGCGTCTGCCGACCGAGATGGACGGCGAGCGCTGGTGGACATCGTCAAGCGCAGCGTACCTGTAGCGCTGAGGGAGTCCTTCCAGCAGGAGCACGCCGCGCTAAGTTATCCCGCAAACGTTGACCCGCAGCCGATCTTGGCTCGGGAACAACGTTTGGTGCGGGATAACAAGGCAGCCGACTGGACACCCACCGAGGCCACCAGGAAGCTCAGCCAGCCGGCTTGACCCGGTGTTCTACGCCGCGGTCAAGGTGCGTTACCCCATGGTAGCCGATCTCGCGGCGGTTTCCTTCGGTGCTCTGCGCTCTCTGGTTGTGGAGATTTACCAGGCATGGGCGCAGACGGACGTCGGGAAGGCCTTGCTGGCTAAGCCCGCAGGTGGTGGCACGTCGGCCATGCTCACCAGCAGCGAGCACCAGGCGCTACTGGACAAGATCAACGAGCTGACCGCGCTGGTTCAGCAAAGGTACGAGGCGGCTACGCCGGTGGTGCAGCGGCAGCAGGACCCGCCGCAGCGGCGGCACGGCCAGCGCCGGCAGCAGCAGCAGCGCGGGCAGTCGCAGCGGGGCTTCCGCATGGGGGTCCAATCCCCACCGGCAGTGGGCTATGATTGTGACGAGCAGCGGGCGAAGCCGCTTTGTACCCGCTGCAAGAAGTCCGGTAAGGAGCAGGGAAGAAGGCTTACCGTGAGAGGCCGGCCCGGGGCCGTTTGAAGTCAGCCCGGGCCGGTTGCGGGCCGCTCGATTGTTGGATGCGGGCCGTCTCTCAAGGGTCCCGATTATGAAAATTTTCGTGAAAATTGTGCGATTTTTATGATCTTGCCATACTTAAAATTAAAATCTTGCGCCTGCGGCGGGCAAATTTGAAGATTGGCCGGGCTGGCCGAAAGTGGGCCACTAAAAAGTTTCAAATGCGGGCCGCTTCGAAAAAAGAAAGCCTTCTTCTCTGGTAAGGAGCTGTACCACTTCTACCGCGACTGCCCTCTTGGCGGTCGCCAACATCCCCCCACCTCAGCCGCGGCTTTCTGCGTCCCCATCGACGAGGAGGATGCGGAGGGCGTGCATGCACTCGCCATGTGTGCTGTTTTTCAGGAGGCAGCGGATGATGGGGCTGAGGCTTTTGCCCGCGCGGCGACGGCGTATGGTCCGCCAGCGGTGCTGAGCGGGGGTGTTGTGGGAGGCATCGACGTGTCGGCCTACGGCTTCTCCGTTGACGCGGTGACGCCGGTGGCGGGGACGTCCGGTGACGATATCCTGCAGTGGCTGGACGACCTCGCGGCGGAGGTCAACGCGGCGGTAGAGCCTAAGGTACATTACACTCACGCCTCTTTCCCGCCGCCTGGGGGCATTGCGACGCAGGCTTCGGCTCTGGTGTGTGACACTGCAGGCGCGGGTATCACACCGGAGGAGCAGGTTCCGGCAGATGGTGCGGCGGCATCGGCATCCGCCGTGCCGGCCCCTGCTATGCCTGTCTCGGAGAATAAGAAAGAGCTCCTGGAGCTCTACGGCTACGGCCCGCCCGTGTCCCTTCAATCGACGCGGGTGACTACCACGGAGAAGTCAGGCGGTGAATTCGCGGGGGTTGTGGAAACTGTCAACCACGCCGCGGTTGCGCCGGTTGACTTGACCGGCTACGACACCGACGACTACGAGGATTTTGCAGACGGCAGCTTCGCCGTCAAGCCGCGGGCTCCGGCCATCTCGGCCAATCATGCGTCAGAGCCCGCAGCCCACGTGTCTGAGTCTGGTGGTGCTTCCCGCACCTATGGATGTGGCAAGCCGCCATGGGGCTTCCCCGCACATGCGGGCCCGTGGGGGTTTCATTACTTCGTCTCTCTCTTTCTTTTGATCTCGATCATGGGAGTGGGGGCTGCCGCCTACACGGCGGCCAATGACATCGACTTTGTGCAGGTATCGGGTCGGGCTGCACCGCAGCCTGTGCTGTGCAAGGGAGATTTATGCATCTACCCTGGTATCGCCGAACTGGACCCCGTCACTCTGGATGCAGTACTGCACTCCCTGGGTGCTGCGACGGTGGTTCACCGGCCGCCTGACCCACTGGAGAGCAGTGTTGCAAGCTACTACCGTGGACATTGTGGTGACGGTGCCCCTCTGAACTTTGACCCCGAGCGAGTAGCTTTCCTTCTGGCTCTGGCAGTACACCACTCTGGTGGTGTGCTGCGATGTACTTTGACCTCAACATGGTCTTCAATTTGGTTTATGTTTCTGCTTTGACACCTTTGAATTCTTCAAGCTGACTTGCTGCCACAGTGTTTTTCAGTAGTTTAGCAGGACCTGAGTGCCTGTATGTTTCTGCTCTTGTGCCGGCTAGAGGGTTCCAATTTGTGTATCAGAATAGCACAGTTGGATTAGCAGTTAGGACTTGTCACCCTAGCTTCTGCCCTAACTTATCTTAACTTCTCTGACTTACCTGTCAGTCACCACCCACAGTGTTGGGGTGGTGTGCTGAAATCTGTATAGGCAGCCCTGACCGGGAGTCCCGGTGCAGGCCCCTATGACAGATTCCTAGGTAGCCAACACTGGACCGTGACTGATCCGTAAGCCTGTGCTGTGACACACCGAGTGTCACAGGTAGCTAGTCTCGAGACCGTTCCGACTCCGTGACCGTTCCGGGTATATCTAGCTTAGGGTTTATTTCTTACCAGAGTTTATCTATATTGGTTCCAGGACTGTCTGATATCCGTGAACCGGGATATTCCAGTATTGCATGCGGATAATAACCGAAATTATTGTTCGGTTGTGAGGACTGAACCAGTCTCACAGGTATGTAAGCAAACACTTACAGGTAATATGGTGCAGAGACCATAGGTGATATCGGATGACTTTGGGTAATGTCGGATATTTCGGATATTTCGGTTAAACTTTTACTGTTTGAGGTTACTAGACACCAGAGGTTGGTGCCAATGTGTAACTAATTCAAAAACTGACATGAGAGCTTGTTCAGCTCTTTAAGTAGTAACATGCCGACTCGAATTCCCTCAGATCACTTCGGATTCGACAGTCACATTGCTCAGTCACTTCATGTTCACCAGTCCGATGACCTGTCTTGTCATTTAGCCCTTGGGCTGCAGCTGCCAGTCATACAATGATCTCTGCTCTGATTTGCTACTGCCGAGGGACAAAGGCGGACGCAGGTGGACAGCCAGCAAGCGACAGAGACCCAGAGGCCCAATGATGGCCCGAACACAAACCCGGAGGTCGGGGGACAGGCACCGCAAACCCAAGAGGGGGGACGCAAAAGTGCTACGAAGCAACCAGGCCTATGGGGATGGCTCCATAGATTAGCCCCCACGACACCGCCAAGTGACGACGGGCATACATTGGGGGAACAGCGAACACCGGAAACCCACCCAAACGAAGGGGAGGGGGAGGTGAGAGACGAACCAACAGCACAATGGGAGAAATTCGAAGACACACAACTGGAAGCACCGGAGGCAAGTCAGGACTCCCAAGAATACCAGCCCCCCCTCACAGAACCGAAAAAGACAGACATAGGGGAAGACCGCCTACACATGCTCACATGGAATGTAGCAGGACAAAGTGATGCCTGCCTCGACCTGGCCGAAGTCGTTAGGAAAAGAAACCAAAACCAACAGAGTCTACAAGTAATTGTACTCACGGAAGTAAAGCACGCACACGACAGTGTGATGAGGAGATTCAGAGACATGCAATACACCGCGATAGGCACCAAAACCGAGGTGCAAAAGGCAGAGGGCACTGCAGAACAAGCAGTGAAAGGAGGAGTAGCAATACTCCTCGGCAACCCCTACAGCCACGCACACAACCACCACGTTGTCCCTGCGAGGCACCTCGAGGGGTACCTCCTACATGTTGTACTGCACCTGCCCGGAGAAGTAATGTACCACGTGCTAGGCATTTACAACCCGCCAGGGGCAGACGAGTGGAAAACCAGGGACAAAATACTCAAGTACACAACCAACCTGCTCCGGAAAACCGCGGAAAAAGCGAACGAGCATGTATTATAGGAGGAGACCTCAATGCGAGCAACACCAGCACAGGTAAGGGGTGACAAAAACCGACAAGCAATGGACGAAACTCGCGGAGGAGCTGGACCTCCACAATGTAGGCCCGCCAGTCAATACCACACTGAACTGGGCGAAAAACAGAAACATTGACAGATGGCTGGCACCGAGGAACAAACGGGCGCAATACGAGACGGGGGGCACCACACACCTCACTCAACACCACACGAGTGACCACGAGATGGTGAGCCTAGCGACCCTTCGGTTGGACAGCATAGACACCCACGAACCGTACGTGGACCGCGACCCCCAACCAGGGCACGTGAAGCTGGACACGCCCCTGAACAAAACCCACAGGGAAACACTCCAAAGCGTCCTCCTCAGGACACACGACTATGCCAGGACTGCTGAGCTGAAACGCATAACAGAGATAGCCACCCAATGCAGGGAAGAGGGCAACAGGCAGGTAGCGCATGCCACCATAGACAGAGCAGGAGAAACCGTGCTAAGCATACTCACCAGAGCGAACAAATGTGCGCTGCAGGACGACGAGCTACCAACTGCAATAGTTGGAGGCACCTCCAACCGAGAGGCAAAAGACCTGCTAATGAGCAAAAAGGACAGGAAAGAAAGGGACGCTGCAATACTCAAGATGCGGATGCACAAGCAAACCAAACGACACCTACGAAACCCACACACGGAACACTCAACCCTCCAAAGCCTGAAGGAAGGAGAAATGAAGGGCCCAACGGACAGGGACAATGCAGATGCAAAGGAATGGGTGTCGTGGCTTACTGAAGAGGCCAAAAAAGAAAGGTCGACAGCGCACAAAGTGGTCAAACAGCACTGGAAACGAGCCAAGCAAAGGCACAATGACAAAACGGTAAAAGAATACTGGAACAACCAAAAAAGATACCACAAAAGGATATATGCCAAAGCGCAAGAAACAGGCCATGCCCCCACGGCGAACATACAGGCCCTGCAGGACAGGGAGGGCAACCTGGCTGTAGGCCACGCGAACATTGCAAACGCACTAGCAGACCACATGGCTCACTCAGCACCATACAAGATGGAGCACCGTAGTCTACCCGACCCGAAACCCCCGCCATGGGAAGACCCAGCTCATAGAGAACGCCTCATAAAGGCACCAAGACCGGACTCCACGGGACTGGACCTCACAATAAGTAGACAGGGCTACAGCAAAGCGGTACACACCTTAAACAACAACAAAGCACCAAGCCCCACCAGGACCCCGAATGAAATTCTCAAGTACATGCCAGAGGACTTCCACGACGCCTTACACGCGCTCATGCTGGAAATGTGGAACAGCAAACACGTTCCCCTCACCTGGAAAAAGGGGACATTCTGCTTCCACCACAAGAAAGGGGATGTCACCTTACAGCAAAACTACCGACCCATAGCCCTACTTGAGGGGGTATTCAAGCTGTACACCTCGCAGATAGCAAACATGCTCTCCACGTTCTGCGAAACGCAAGGAATACTAGCCCAGGCGCAGGAAGGCTCAAGGGAAAAAAGGAACACACTCCGACAACTCACCAGAATAACCAATGCGATAGAGGATGCAAACGTCTCGGGACGAGAACTGCATGGCCTGCATGTAGATTTCGAAAATGCGTATGGCTCAGTGGACCACAACAAACTACTGCACACGATGCAATACCTCGGAATACCCGACGAACTCACACAGGTGGTGCGAGATGTCCTGGGTACACAAAGCCATGACACCATGTCAATGAACACCAGGGTAGGAGGGGAAACCTCTCACAAAACGGTGCAGGTGCAAAGAGGACTCCTCCAAGGAGACAGCATGAGCCCCCTCCTTTTCATAATATACCAGGAACCGTTGTTAAGGTGGCTAGAGGTGGGGGAGCATGGATACCAGCACAAATACGCAGCGGAACAGGAAAGACTGGGCCCCCTCAGGACAACAGCAGGGGCGTTCGTCGATGACCTGCTCATACTATGCCCCACGATTTTCCACATGCGAGCTCAGCTGCACAAACTGCAGGCATTCTCACAATGGAGTGAACTCAAAATTAACCTTACCAAGTCAGCCATAACCGGCATAAAAAATGGGGTTTCCATACCCGAGCAACTCCATAAAGACCTCAAAATGGTGGGGGTGGACGGTAAGCTAAGCCACTTCAAGATACTCAAACCAGACGACACATACAAATACCTGGGAGTACTACTGGCATTCACAGGCAGGTGGGACAAGGAGAAAGAAGCCGCCAGGGAAGAGATGAACCACAGAATACAAGCACTACTGCGCTCCCCACTGACGCCGGACCAAAAAGAATACAGTACTCCCTTCACTCCGCAATACTGGGGAAGTTCAGGTATGGACTGCACCTAGGGCTCTACACAGCGGGCGAAATGGACGACTTCAACAAAATAATAGGTGGGGCCGCAAAGAACATACAAGGTCTGCCCCGCAACGGAACGCCAAACATTTTCACCACGCAGGAAAAGGAAAGGTTCGGCCTGGGCATCGTGCCACTCCAGGCAGTCTACGCCCAGTCGATTTGGAGCGGACTACTGGAGGCCATGCACAGTGAAGAGGACAGAGGAGCGGTACGGGGCCCGGCGTGGAGGCAAATAAACCTAAAGTCAAGACTCAGAATGTCCCACGTCAGCAGGTCCACCAGAGGACTGGTAGAATACCACTGCACCGCACGCATGAATTGCACAGACCTCGACAAACTCTGGAGGGGGCACCAGACAAAACACAACACACTAAGAAAACTCAATGCCCTACTCAGATACAACATTACGCCCCAGGGGACGGAGGGGATGCTCAGACAGCTCCAAACCCCAGCACCAAAGATAATGGAACAGCTGAAAGAGGCGAGCAGGAGAAAGTTTGACAAAGAGATGGAAGGAACAACAAGGAAAACAAAAGCAGGCAAAATAATTGATGGGGACCTACCAGCACCTCCGGACTGGCAGGCGATGTGCACAGACCAAACCGCCAAGCTCACAGTACCCAAGGACACGCCAACTGCGATAAATTTCACAACGTGCCTCAAACTATTCACACACTTCCCAGACCTAGCGTTCCTAACTACCCGGGATGGCCAACATGCGATTAGCCAGGTAAACGTCAGGGAACAATGCACAGATGCAGCCCTCAAAGCAGACCGCAATGCCATAGCAAAAGGCCTGGCACACCTGTACCCATACCTATGCGAGGCCCAGCCTAGAGACATAGCGAAGCCGGGGGACTTTTATGATAGCAGCGCAAACCGGCGACTGAAGCAACAATACAGGAGCATACCCTGTGAGGGACCGCTAGACCCCCACACAATGCGAACCAACCTTCCGCGCCTCAACCCGGAACAGCTACGGGCTAAAATGACGGAATGGGAAGCGAGGCTGGTCCCCAGAGAAGAGATTCACAGGCAACTCTCCCTGCACCCGCTTACAAGTATTAACGAGACGGAGACTACCGGTCCAGTACAGGGGGAGGAGGAGGAGGAGCCACAAGACCTCCACACACGCCCGCAACCTAAATGGATAGACGAAATAGACCCCATGGCCGAAAAAATGGAGACAGGCTTTGAGAAAGGCCAAACAATAGACAAGCCGAAGGAAATTGTAGCAGTGAGGACCCTACTCATTGACCCGACGGACCCCCACTCCCTAGTAACGCAATACAGAACCCAGTGGAGGCACTCGGAAGGAGATGACTCCTACGCATGGAGTACAAGGGAAACCATAACTGACTAAGGCTTCCTCATGAGAGTAGGGCACGCCCTAGGTGGATGCAACAACCCACAAATGCGAGGAATGTTCTCGGACAGAGCAGACGCCCACGCGGACGAACTGAAACACATACTTGACCACCATAGAAAAGGGGGGTGCAAAGTCCTCGCCTACACCGGAAAACAGAGGGACCCAGGGGTTAAGCCAAGAGTACTCCCAAATTACATACTCAGAGTAGGGCGATGCCGACACGACGGAAAGGACAACCCAGGCAGGAACGATGGACCCGACACCATACCGAGCTTTGTGGACATAGTCATGGCAGAGGACCTGGAAGACCTAGAGGACGGGTGGGAATGCACACAACAGGAGGCACCAGCGAAAGTCAAAAACCTACACCTCATTGAGGTGGCCCACACTGACGACGAAAAATGGGGACCCAAGCTCCTAGAAAAATACATGAAATACGGACCACTGCTACAGCTACTACGTAGACACGGATTCCGTGCCATACTCCATGTCTTCGCAGTGGGCAGGACGGGAACGGTGTACAAACACAACCAAGACATACTCGAGCAACTTGGACTCAACAGAAAAGAGGCCGCACAGGCACTACAAAGGATACACGACCTGACAGTAAACTATGCGCACAGCACCTACCAGCTATACAGAAGACTCAGACAAGAAAAACAAGAGGATGAAAGAGATGAGAACCACCCAGTGTAAATTGTCCCACTAAGGCCGCCACCTGTGGCGGTCCGGCCCAGAGTAGGGCCGGGGAAATTAATTTACTCATACGCCCGACGGGCGTGGTTTTTTCTTTTTCTTTTTCGGACAGCTGTCGCGCGTAAGGCCAGCAAGTGTCACAAGTCAACAATCCAAAAAAAAAGGCGGAACCTTGAAGAAATACTGTAAGTTTAAGAAGCATTTTTTGCGGGGCACCACTTGACTCTGAACCGTTTGATTCTAACTTTTCAAAACTATTCAAAGGAACGATGGGACCTAAGTCTAAAAAAGCAGCAGCTCCTAAGAGTCCAGCGCCCGAACGGAGCACGGTCAGACACAACTACCAGGAGATCTTTGAGACGCACTTAGTCGAAGTAAAAAAATAAGCGAAGCTTTCCGACTGCTGGTTTGGAGACAACCCTCGCGGCGACGAGAACGACGGCGAGGCCGTCAGAGAATCCTACGCGCAGCATGGCAAACTGCGGGACGAGCCGCCGATGCTGTGGGCCAAGCTTCTCGCAGAGAGGCCTGGGCACTACGCGCACATCCCGAAAAGGTAAAGTCCTAAACTCTTTCTGGCTTTTTCCTGGAAAAAGAGTTGATCCCGCCTGTTTTGACATTAGTGTCAAAAGTCAGCAGAAGCAGCAATATTTCCTGAAAAAAGAGTTGATCCCGCTTGTTTTGACATTAATGTCAAAAGTCAGCAGATGCAGCAATATTTCCTGGGAAAACAGTTGAGCAGGCTTGTTTTGACATTAATGTCAAAAGTCAGTAGGAGCAGCAATATTTCCTGGAAAAACAGTTGAGCAGGCTTGTTT